>WAAB01020173.1:130909-313258 GCA_013389865.1 Piaya cayana
ACTACATCCACAGCCTTTACCTCGTTCAGTAGGCGGGTCACTTTGTCATAGAAGGCGATCAGGTTAGTTTGGCAAGACCTGCCTTTCATGAACCCCTGTTCATGCAGTGTGGTTATGAAGATGATTTGGAGGAAATTAGACATTCTGGCTGAATAACGACACCTCATGAGACATCATAAACTTGTCAAACCACAAGGAGATGTTTAATTTTGTAAAACAAACAGAGGCAATAGAAGGGTACTGTAATACCTGGTCAGAACACTGGTCAGATATCAAATTGGAAAAAAAATTGTGACAAAACAAGCTATAAGGAGTTATAAGCACCAGTTGTCCGTGTAGGAGTCATATTGCAAGAAATAAAGGTCATTGTGCTTTCCACAGTTCTTGGGAGTAGGTGACCTGAGAAGAACTAGCTTTGAAATCCAAACCTCCACACAGGAGAACCGAGGTTTCTAGGTTCTTCTGGATGAAGGTCATTGCAGTGTGAAGCAGATGTAATTGCCCAGAGGGTCTCTTTCTTCTATTATCCAGAAGTTATGCGGCAATTCAGATTATAGAAAGATAAAGTATCAACATCAAAGCAGGAACGTGGAAAGAGATATTTACAATGTGTTCATTGTTCCATTTGGTCTCATGAATTTCAAGCTCCTTAAGGCATATTTTACACTACTTAATATGACATGTTTCATTAATGGAAGGCCTAGTCTCATTCATTTTGCTCATGTGAGTTAACAGGAACTGTTCTATTTATTGACACATGAAAAGTTTGGCCTTATAAGTTCACAGAGAAGAACACTATAGACCTGCATTTTGCAACCTGCTCTAGAAAAATATCAGCTCTACTAATGGTCATTAGTGATGAAGGAGGTGAATTTAAGAGTCACATTACTTTGGAAAGGAAATAGAAATTATTTCCTTGGGAAAAAAAACCCATGAATTAGTGATATGAATGATAGGTTTTCTACAGTAGTCTATCACATATTTTATCATTTACAGTTATGAACTGTGTTAACAGTATCTAAGTATGGTACCTAGTTTACCTTTCTCATATAATTTTATTCCATGGAATATTCTCTCAGAGCATCATATGATCATTAAAGCATTACTAAGTAAATTTTTACTTTCAAAAGAAACATACTCAACTTTACATTAATCTAGAGTTTTTAGCAAGTCTTATAAGTCACGTCAGGAATCAGACAGCAGTAACCTGACTCCTCTTTACTTAGATTTCCATGAAATCCACTTTTCATTACTAGACCAGGTCCCAGACTCACTTTCTTTTCCTAAAATGCCAAGGTCAAACCACAATTAATGTTTAATATTCAGTACTGTTTTCATTTTTAAAAAATAAAATCACAATATTCACTTCTGTTAAAAAAAAGAGCTATTGACTAACATATATTTATGAGCATTTAATACCTTCAGATCTAATAAAATAATGATGATTTCTGTTAAGCAATGTAATGCATGCTAAGTACCATTACTGATCCAGTACATGTTGAGACAGCTGACATGTCACAATTATTTCTATATCTAAGCATATTTGAAATTTAAACTCAGAAGAACTAGAAGCATTAAGCATGCATAATCAAGGTTTAAATGTACCAGGCATAAGTGGTGGAAACATATATTTCCTCTCCCTGTACTCCTGTAATATTCTTAAGCAAATCTTTTGCTAGGTATAGCTGTTTAGTGGATTGGCAAATAAAGTCTTGGACACAATATATTCACAGATATATTTCACTTCCTTTCCTCTACCAGAATGTATTGTTTCTGTCCCTCTTTTCAAAAAATATCAGTACAACAATCATCATTATATTCAACATGAATTTTTTTTTACTAGTTCTAAAACTCCCGAGATCCACCTTCAAAAAGAAATAACTCAGTGGCAAATCTAAATAAGTTTGGCCTGTTCTTTTCTGAAGAAGCAATTAGAAGTACAATTAGACATACTGCAACCAAAGACAGGCAATACCAACTCTCTTCTAGGATTCGAAGTGGGATTCTTTCTTTGCTTGGTTTTCTCTTTAGTAAGATCATTCCATCTTCCAGAGTCATCTGACTTTTAAAATGAGAATATTTCTTTACCAAATTAAGAAAAAACATCAAAGGGGGCAGGAATCTCAAGAGGTGTATATTTGTAAATCTGATCCAATGATGATGGAGGAAACTTCATTTATATTGACTGTGAATTTGGCCCAAGCTCTATATACTCTATCTGGAAAGCATTCACAATTTTAAAAACTATTCAGTCTTGTATCTAGTGTTTTTCATTATTAACAGAGTTGTCTCATATAGTAGAAGTTGCTGTTTTTCTTGTTGAAGAATATATTGGTGAAAGTCATCACAGGGGAAAGGCCCAATATCTTGATATAAAGAAGGTCACTTTACTTCCATCATGGCTATTAAAGAATCCAACACTGATAAGGTACTTGGAAACCACAGAGACCAAATAATATTAATACACAGAGGTGGGAAATGAACATCAAGTTACCCAAAATCAGCACTGTCCAGGCAGGAACTTGCATCTCACAAAATAAATTACTTGTAAAACTACATGCCCGTATGAAATATTAGAGTTTAAAACCATTCTGTATTACCCATTATAAATACAGTCACCCAACTTACACTGCTTCTTCTCCAACCATATCTGAAAGTGAGCAGGCAGACTGCATCAATCAGAAGAAGACTGCAGTGAGAAAAATAATCCCTCATCAAAGCAAAATACATAAATACATAAATAAGGCCAGTGTTACATAAAATATCAGCAGTACTGAAAAGTATTTAAATAAGTGTTTGAAAACTTAGGGGTGGTTTTCTCTCCCTCCTTCTCTCTTCCCCCTGCTCCCCTAGCATGGGCTTGTTTTGTTTGGCACTTAAAGAGTCTGGTTTATTAGGCAAATATTTATGAACTTGACTTCAACCAAAATCCTGTTCACAGCTGCACCTGAGAGTTACTCCAGCCTTGGATTGGAGCAACTCTCAGGGATCAGCAAATTGTTTGCACAGCCACGGAGGGGGAATTAAAAATCTTGTTGAATCAGGATTAGCAGTCCACACGATGAGGAGGAGGAGAGCTCATTTCCATAAGCTCTTCATCTCCCAGGCTGCTTCTCAACTCTCTGTGGCCTGCAGACATGTGTGACCCAAAAAAAAAGGAAAAAAAGTATGAATGGGTGAGAGAAAAAAGGAAATAGAGAAAGAAGAGGCTTTTGCAGTGATTGTAACTTGGCTTTTTATGCTGGGCAGTCTAAGCCAGTCTTCCTGCACCTTGAGCAAGATTAATGTGACTGTGCTTGGAAGTGCGTGACAGTATCAAGACAAATCCCAGCATGGCCGAACCTTTGTTCCTGCCTCAAGCAGTATTTCCAGGTAGGTTAAACTTTGTTTATTGCTGTCTTCTGATCAATGGTAATAGAACTGTGTATGCCGTGTGAAGTCCCACATCTCTCACATCTGTTGAGCCACCTACCTACCTATGCCTCCCAAAGTCTGGCAAGAGCAAGCTCTCTAATCATTTGGGATCTATTAACTTCTTCCCATTTGCATGCACATCAACAGTGTTTAAATCCAAAACAAAGTATACAATTGTACCATGCATGGGTGTCTACCACGCCAGATGAATGGATAAAGCTGGCAGAGTTTAACAGCAAGGAAATCCTTAAATAACATTAGTCTTACTCTGAAATTATACAGTAACTTGCAGCTGCCCTAAATTTATTGGACTGTGAACTCCACTGCATGCCATGAACAGAGGTTTCAAAGCATCTGCAGCTGAAAAAGAGCTACCAGTATAAGGATGAGAACATTTTTTCCTCACTAAGAACAAAAGCACATGGTCCCATACTGAATAGAGAGAAAAATAAGCATCTCCAACTATTAAACTGAGTGCTCAGTAAAAAAATGTATTGGGAGGATTATAGAGTCTCCAGCACCTACTCAAGTTCCTTCACGACAGCCATCACTGGCACAGTCTGCCCTCTTGAGAGCAGTTAGGAGGGCTGAAGTATACCAAGCTTATTTTTAAGCAAAACAAACCACATCCAGATGAAAATATGCATATTCAAGCTCTATTGATTATGAAAAAAAGAGGTAACACATAGCAGAGATAAGCATATTGGAATCAGACTCAAAATTACTGTGGGCAGACAAAGCCATCTCCACTATACTTTATGTTCCAGACCATATCCTTTTCTGTGATAGTTCTTCCATCAGCAGGTCTTCAAACAGGTGAAATTAAGTAGAATCAAAAGTACAAATCAATTTGTGAAGTGCTCAAAAGAAGAGAAAAATTGAACATGTTCCAGCTATATGGTCACTTCAATCAATCATCCTTTTAAGATGCTGCATTAGAGACTTAAGCCAAGGTTTGAACAGCTCAAGTTTGTGGACTTTAGCAGTCTCATTTTTATTCACTAGAGTATCTTGAAATTTCTGAATGAAGATAGTGTGTGCAAATCTGGCCTATTTTCAAAACTTGGGGTTTTTTTTAATACTGCTAACACATATTAATATACTTATGATTTGACAGACTTTTTTTTTTAATGTGTGAAAGCTTTTCTTTCCTCTATCCTGCCCCAGAGAAACTGCTTTTTCATGTTCCTAAATTGCTTATTTGAGGTGATTGTTTCCATCACACAGTGTCTGCTGCTGCCAACACTTAACACATTCGAACTCCATCAGAAGGTCTTGGAATGATCCTGTTCTTTTTTCAAAATTTCTGCAATTGTCCTGCTTCTAGACTGTTTCAGAGACTGAAGAGACTCTTAAAATCACTCAGGTATTTCTCAGCACCTTCTAAATTGCAACTGCATGTCCAGGCTGTCACACAGGTTGCTGTGTCTGTATTACACTTACTTTAGCTACAACCTCCCTAAGAAGAGGCTGAATCTGGGTATTCCTACCTTTCCTATCCCAAACTTGATGGCTTCTACTGACAGGAAACACTGAAATCCTTCCAGAAGACCCCCAGATCACTTTTTCCTCCTCAGCACTGATTGGTTCGTGGCTGTTGAACCAGCAGTGACGTTTATGTGCCTTTGTCAACAAAAGAGTGCTAACACACTGGCACATCACAGATATCCCCACCCAGGATTGTGCTGCGGGTCTTCTTACATTACATTTTGCATCCCTACTTCTCCTTTCCACTGTTGCAGCATCTACTATGCACAAAACAAACATGGAATCTTTAAAACTAACTTCTGCAGGTTCTTCAGTAGGAAATTCTGAGTTTTACTTTCCCTCTACATTGTTCTGAGATTTTGCAGGCATCATTATGACCTTTCACTTGGCATAAAGTTCCTGGACTACAGGAGAGGTTGTTATCTCTTCCCTTTATTTTGTATTGCGTTTCACATCCCAAATTTCTAATTTCCTTCTGAAATCTCATCTCTTCAAGCCTACTAACTAAAACAAGGTGACATTTCCCACCACCACTTCCGCCCTGTCAGTCCTCTATCCATCCTTTGCAGTGAGAAAATGAAATTTTCTCTTCCCCCTCACTCACTGCAGAGAAACCTCAGTTTCCAGCTCCAGTGTCTGCCTGATGTTGCTCAGGAAATATCCACAGATGGGGCTCGCCCCTTCTCCAGTCTGTCCTGTCACTGTTCCCCTAGCCCTGGCATCCATGCAGCAGTGTCTGAGACTCAGAATCATTGACCCTAACAGCCAATGAACCCAAAAGTTGTTTCTGTGGTCCACACTGTTTTCTTGTCAGTGCCAAGGTGACAGGGAGGTTGCTCTCACAGTCATATCTAAAATAGATAAATTGATAGATAATGCAGAGTGGGAGACACACACTTCCCAAAGATGTCTTCAGTACATTTTCGTGGACTTTTTGCTTTTGTTGTCCTTAGGATTGGTGCAGTGGCACTTTACATTAGTGCAAACTGGTGCTGATGCTCAGAGGCTGTGCCCACTCTGTCAGTATTCAAAATATTACCACAATCTGCAAGTAAGCAATAAGATATGACAAGGAGTGTGGTGCTGTAACATAACAATGTACCTCAAGGGACACCTGTGAGGGAGGAGGTGAAACTGAGTGTATTCAACTGCCCAAGGTGTGATTTTTATCTCAAACCATAATGTAATAAGATGTGATAATAAAAAGACACAGGACTGAAACAACCCTTGTCCTTTTTTAGAATGTTAATCTGGTACTATGGTAGGCTGTAAAAAAATGTTATGAAGTTTCCTCCCTTCTAAATAGAATGCTTATAGAATTATCTGACAAAATTTACATCAACATGTTTGGTTTTTTAAAAAAATCCAATAGCCCTGGTAGCCCTAGATTACAATTTCCTCATGTGGATTCTGCTCCAAGAATCCCTTATGCACCCTTATGCATCCCTTATGCATTCCTTATGCATCCAATAGTGTTTTGCCAATATAAAGGAAAATGGTAGAAATGGGCTAAACCTTTTGTCTTATTTTAAATATCAAGGGTTTAGAAGCATCACAAGAGAAATAAAATAAAAATCAATTCTCTGCTTTCATAACAAGCCCCCTCCTTTCCTGATGTTGTTTCTCAAGTACGTTCCTAACACAATTACTACGCAACCCTCAAACCATCTCATAGAATAAAAAAATTACACTCACGTTGGCAAAATTAAAACACAGTAGCTTACCAACTCCTTGAAGATAATTTAAAGGGAAAGCTTGACCCATAACTCTAAGGTTTTGTGCATCTACAACACAAACAATACATATAAAAGAATTTTAAAATATGACACACTCAAAGGATGCTTTCAAAAGACTTGACAGGTAGAAAGCTCATTCTGACCGGTTACCAACTAAACTCAGTTCTCAGTGATTTCAGCTTCAGAAGAGATATCATGTCAGGTCACTAACGAAGAAATATCTTGAACAGCAGATCATAGCTCCTGCTATCAGAGCTCTTCTGACAAATTTCAGAGCTCTATATATTTTTCAAATTTTCATTCAAGAGTCCTCCATACAATCCAGTAGCGTTTTAGAAAAGGAATGCTTTAAACAAAGGAGTAAGCATGATATTTACATTGTTACAAAGGTCTGTAGACAACAAGTAAGATGTTACGGACAATTTTGGTGTAAACCTATATGCTTTTCTTTCTGTTTTACCAATATTGCAATCCATAATCTTTGTCCTCTCCAGAACATGCCATTAACTCTATTTCATTAAGGGATAATTCTCAATGATTTGAACAAATATAGTCAAGTTACCACCAAACGAGGGGGAAAAAAAAGGCAGAGCATCAAATTATTGTGTAGAAAATTCTCAGCTTTGTGTTGTTGTGTGAGCTTAAGTAGAATCAGTTTTCTAACTATTTGGCTAAGTCTCATTGTAGAAGTAACTTCATTTTCTGAAAGTTAAATTCATGTTTTTCAGACAGTGCTTCTCTCTAGAAGTGATAATACAGGGTACAAGTATGTAGAAGGGCCATTGCTTATACTTGTTCTTATAGGAACCAAGGGTATTCTCGAAGATGAAAAAGGGTTGCACCCGCAGGGAGGAGTGAAGAGTACAGGTAACCCCAAACCAACTAGCAGAGTATTCCATCCCACGTACATCTTACTTGGTATAAAACTGAGAGGTCAAAAGTATCTCTCTCTTCTTTGACGCCTGATGTCCGATGAGGACCTCTTCTTTTCGCTTGCTTTTGGATATGTGCATTCCTGAATTGAGTTCCTGAGTCTAGCTTCCTCCTAACACTGACCCCTTCCCTGTGCTTGCTCTACAGTATTTGTGGTGATGTATAGTCATTGAGGGGTGGGGGCACTATTTCATATATTTGTAAATATTTGGTTATTTTTGTTGTTATCATTGTTATATTATTATTATTACTGTTATTATTATTTCATTAAAGCTGTTTTAGATTCCAACCCACAAGACTTTTTCTCTCATTTCACTTTCCCCTTTCCCTAGGGTGTCAGGAGGAAGGGAACTGGGAGTCTAACTGCTCAGTTTTAGCTGCTAAAATTGCCTGGGCTGGGGCTAAACCATGACACTTTGTTATGATTATATGCAGTACTTATTTAAACTCTGAGACCCCATTGAAATGAAACATCTCATTTCCACAAACATTCTGGTTCTGTTAGTGGCCACACCTGAAGCCGTTTTTACAGC
Organism: Piaya cayana; assembly: GCA_013389865.1. Lineage (NCBI taxonomy): Eukaryota > Metazoa > Chordata > Aves > Cuculiformes > Coccyzidae > Piaya > Piaya cayana. The sequence goes on from WAAB01020173.1 coordinate 139,014, forward strand.
ACAAGCCCACTGAGTTTGGTGGGAGCACTTACACCCATAAAGTTTGTATTTTAGTCTTGCATCGAGGCTGCTGCTATTTCTGTGTACAAGTATTTTATAGTGTTGTCCTGTCTGTTTTAGCCTGTAATTGCCTCTTCAGCTCAGCAGGAGAGTATCTACTGTCCATACTCATGTCATTCATGGATTTCTACATGTGTTCTTCTCCTTGCTTTGTAGCCTGGGTAATCTCTGTGTATCTTTACAAAGCAAATCTTTATTTATCTGTTTGCCTTCCCCTTGCAGGGAGACAGTTCTCACAATTTCAGCAAAGCAAGACTATACCAGTCCATAGATGGGAGACCCACTTTGGAAAGAGCCTCCAGAAAGTGCTTGTGTGTTAATGAATGGCACCATTAGTGCAAGTCAGTACCAAAGTTGCATTTCTGCCAGGCATTTGGAGTTGATCCTGCTACAAGTGTAAAAAGGAGACATAAAACTTAATTCCTTTGGTTATTTGACTCCATAAAAGACCTCATAATAATTTTCACAATAGCATCCCCAGTGTGATGCCTAATTTCAAATTGGGATAATTGCATTCTGCCTACCTGAATTCCTGTTCTGGATTTCAGTTAAATAGCATAACCCCTTCTTGCGGCCAGAATTCAAGTGTTGTTTAGGTATGCAATCCACTTTTAAACAATTGTCGTTCTGATCTCCAGAGACAAGTTCAATGGCAATTCATATACTGCAATGGTTAATATCAGGACAATACATATAAATAAATAAAGGAATTTCAGGAACAGTTGCAGTGATTCCTAGACACATACACACAAGTACATGACCCTTCAAGATGAGAGAGAGTATATAAGACACTAGCTTGCAAGGCATTGCAATGTTGTTATGCTTTGTATGAAGGATACTATATAAAATATTAATGTATTTCATTAAAATGACTCTTAATGTCAATATGTAGTGTGACTACATCATGATTTCTTATGTTAGTAGGTGCTTCACTAGAAGTTATGACTTTACATTATTCAACCACAATAGTCTCAGTAGTAAATGTATTGTCTCTGTTATCAACTTACTTATGCTCCATGAAAAACCATTGCTATGGTGATGGGTATTTTATGGTACAGTATTTGCTTAATTATAAAACTGTTCTCTAGCAGAGATGCTAACATATTTTCAACAGCAAAATCCATTTTCAAAATTAAAATATATGCAAATAATTGAGCCATAACCCTCAAGAGACGGTATTTTTTATGGATAATTATTTCAGTGTATTAAAAAATGTTAGAGGTAAATGTAAAAGTTATTGCAATAGGTGTTTAAGATGGCTTACTTTTATAACTATAAGGCAATGTGTACCTTTGTTATTTGCTGGTGGACTATGCAGTTAAAGTGGAAAAGTTACAGTGGAAATAAAATTATTCTATTTGTATATGAAGCATAATATCATGCAAAAGAAAAATGCAAGATCCGGATTTATTAAGCATTTATTTGTAAATAGCATCATCCCTAGAAAAATGACACATTTAGTTCCCTGATTTTATTGCCACTTCCATGGAGCTCAATGTTTTTCTTCAAATCATTGTGATTATTATACTCAGTCTGAGAATTTGACACCTGCTGTTTCAAAACTTGATCACAAATGTTTCAAGATATATATCAAATAGTACAGAAGAGAAGGAAAAGACTCAGAGTACAATAATGTAGGAAGATTAAAAAAAAAAAAAAAAGAAAGGTAAAAAAATTATGTTCTTCCCAGCAGGTAAAATCAGTCAAAACAGTTATCTAGAACTGCAGAGAACGTATTAGGTGCATTTAAATTAGTATCATGAAATTTATAATGGAGTGCTAAATAGAAGGAAAATAAAGCCCTACTAGCAGAAGACTAACAGCGATATAGCTGATAGTGACACGTTTAAATATATAATAGAAGAAGTGATTGAATGGAAACATCTTAGACAATAATGTGTGAGAACAACATATAATGTCGTACTTTATTTTTATTCATTAGTTACATTGGAAAAAGAGAGGGCATCTGATACAGATTAACATTAATGAGTTATGATGAACAGGATAGTGATGTTTACAGGTATGTGTCTGAAAGTCTGTCTCTTTCATTCTTCTTCCTCTTACTTTCTTCTTCTCNTTTTCTTAATGCACCTTTCAGCAGAGCTGCAGGAGCAGCATCTCTCCTCTCTCTATCCTGCAAGGCTTTGGACTCCTGGTCAGTACAGAGGTAGCACTGGGAGTGCTACGGAGAGTTGCAGGGAGGGGAAAGAGCTGTTTTTATCACCACTAAGATGACCAATTCTGTCCTCTGCAATTAAATAAATGTCTCTGTAAATTTCTCTGAGTGAATTTTCACAGGGAGAGGTGCTGGAGGGGCAGCAGATGGGGAACTCCTGGCGGGTCCCTGCAAGCTGGGTTGTTGATGTCAGATTACTACAGGTAATTGTTGATTCTAAACCACTTTGTTTTCTATTTACTCGGGGTAATTTTTGATGTGTTGCATTGTTACATCAGAAATGGTGGTTCTTGCATCATTACTTTGGGAAAGCAGAAATATAAGGGAATTCCTATACAGTAAGGGCCAGTTTATGACTAATGGAGGCAAACAGTTCATATAATTTTGTTAATAAATTTATCAAACTCTTTGTTTAAGCCCATTAGACTTTTTCCTCCATTGCTCCTATTTGAAAACTATTCCAGAACTTCAGTTCTCTGCTAGTTATAAATCTTCTTATTTCTGTCCTAGATGTGTTTACAACCAGTTTATACTCATTTGATCTTATGCCAACATTGTCTTGGATTTTAACCCCTCTCTACTTGAAGAAACACAGTAATAAATAGATAAGTGGATCACTCTGTTGAAAATCTGTTGTGGTTACACTGTTAAAATCCAGAAAATAGAAAATACTCTGACATCCTTATTTTTGGGCACATTTAATCTCTTTCTGTAGGACCCATTGAAAACTAAAGCAAACACAATTTTACCTTTCTCTCTAGACTCTTAAGAGAGAAAAAAATGAAGAAGAAGCTACCCCTAGAATTAATCACATTCTGTCTAGCCCTACTTAACAACTGTTTTGAAAAACTACTGGTCAAATCCCTCATCTCCAGGGGTAGAGTTTATTTCTCATATTCAGAAAACTCAGGAAATTCAATTCCAAAATCTTCAGAGTCACTGGATTGTGCCAGTTTGAGGCTATTTACACAAAAACCATTGTTCTATGAGGGCAAACACTATTTTCCTTCATTGAACTGGTCATGTAACAGGATTTTCCCAGAAAAAAATAGGTTTACTTTTTTGCAGGGGTTTTGGGGTGTTCCTTTTCATTTTAAAATCAGTAATACACGTCTTCCTTTCTTTGTTATAGACACTATACTATTGACTGGTCCTACCCCAAGCCTGTAGAACTCCTCAGCCATTTATAGCCTGAGCAGAGGATTCACAGAAAACCAGTACAGCCCATGGCAGAAGAGGAAATATTTTCCAAGAGGTGTCTGCTCCTTCTTTCAGAAGAAATGGAACAGGCTAACTGAATATCATCATTTCTCTTTTCATTACAGAAACATACGTGCATACTTACAGATATAGATAATTACCAATGCACTACATATGTAGTAATCTCAGATTTTTGTTTAGACAATAAATTTGCAAGGTATTCAAAGCAATAATGTGTCGTAAACATCTCTTTTAATTGTAACTCATATTTATAGGTTTTGATTTAAAATACATAAATCTTATAGAAAGACAAAGGCTTTTGAAAAAGGAAATTAATGGAAAGGATTAAAGAATGTGAACACTGAAGACAGAGAATGACATTAAAACCAGAATATCTACATTTTATTAGCCCTTTCCATGGGCTCATGGAAAAAAATNCAGGTAAAATCAGTCAAAACAGTTATCTAGAACTGCAGAGAACGTATTAGGTGCATTTAAATTAGTATCATGAAATTTATAATGGAGTGCTAAATAGAAGGAAAATAAAGCCCTACTAGCAGAAGACTAACAGCGATATAGCTGATAGTGACACGTTTAAATATATAATAGAAGAAGTGATTGAATGGAAACATCTTAGACAATAATGTGTGAGAACAACATATAATGTCGTACTTTATTTTTATTCATTAGTTACATTGGAAAAAGAGAGGGCATCTGATACAGATTAACATTAATGAGTTATGATGAACAGGATAGTGATGTTTACAGGTATGTGTCTGAAAGTCTGTCTCTTTCATTCTTCTTCCTCTTACTTTCTTCTTCTCCTCTGGTTTATAAGTGTTTGGCTTAATATTTGTGCCATTAACTTTGTACAGCTTCAATACATATATCAAAATAACTGAGAATATTGCACTGATGATTATTCAAATATCATCATCCATCCATAGTCTTGCTTCCTGTAGGTTAAGCAGGATTTCAATTTCATAAAGAATTCAAACATAATCTTAACTTTAAGCGTGTGCTGAAATCTGTTGACATTCATCTAAATATTTAGGCACATGCTTCACTTGCAATGAACTGTGTACACAGGGTTAAACAGATTCTTTCCTGAACTGAGGCACAGGTCTTAAAACTGTGAGCCTGATCCTTGATCTATTGAAGGCTTTCAACTCTGCTGGATGTTAGTACTTTTGTTGTGTGTAAAGCTGTCCAGGGAGGATGAGATACTGACCTTAAAATGAATAACAGTAGACTCAGCCAATGTTTTTCTCATGTCTGCTTTGAATAGAGATGGAATAAAATAAGTGTCTGAAATCTGCCATATTTGGAAAAGGAAGTAAAGATGGTCAGAATTGGGGGTATGCATTTGGATACAGTAAGTTTATGTCTTTTTTTCTGAAGATCGTTGATGTCAGATTACTACAGGTAATTGTTGATTCTAAACCACTTTGTTTTCTATTTACTCGGGGTAATTTTTGATGTGTTGCATTGTTACATCAGAAATGGTGGTTCTTGCATCATTACTTTGGGAAAGCAGAAATATAAGGGAATTCCTATACAGTAAGGGCCAGTTTATGACTAATAGAGGCAAACAGTTCATATAATTTCGTTAATAAATTTATCAAACTCTTTGTTTAAGCCCATTAGACTTTTTCCTCCATTGCTCCTATTTGAAAACTATTCCAGAACTTCAGTTCTCTGCTAGTTATAAATCTTCTTATTTCTGTCCTAGATGTGTTTACAACCAGTTTATACTCATTTGATCTTATGCCAACATTGTCTTGGATTTTAACCCCTCTCTACTTGAAGAAACACAGTAATAAATAGATAAGTGGATCACTCTGTTGAAAATCTGTTGTGGTTACACTGTTAAAATCCAGAAAATAGAAAATACTCTGACATCCTTATTTTTGGGCACATTTAATCTCTTTCTGTAGGACCCATTGAAAACTAAAGCAAACACAATTTTACCTTTCTCTCTAGACTCTTAAGAGAGAAAAAAATGAAGAAGAAGCTACCCCTAGAATTAATCACATTCTGTCTAGCCCTACTTAACAACTGTTTTGAAAAACTACTGGTCAAATCCCTCATCTCCAGGGGTAGAGTTTATTTCTCATATTCAGAAAACTCAGGAAATTCAATTCCAAAATCTTCAGAGTCACTGGATTGTGCCAGTTTGAGGCTATTTACACAAAAACCATTGTTCTATGAGGGCAAACACTATTTTCCTTCATTGAACTGGTCATGTAACAGGATTTTCCCAGAAAAAAATAGGTTTACTTTTTTGCAGGGGTTTTGGGGTGTTCCTTTTCATTTTAAAATCAGTAATACACGTCTTCCTTTCTTTGTTATAGACACTATACTATCGACTGGTCCTACCCCAAGCCTGTAGAACTCCTCAGCCATTTATAGCCTGAGCAGAGGATTCACAGAAAACCAGTACAGCCCATGGCAGAAGAGGAAATATTTTCCAAGAGGTGTCTGCCCCTTCTTTCAGAAGAAATGGAACAGGCTAACTGAATATCATCATTTCTCTTTTCATTACAGAAACATACGTGCATACTTACAGATATAGATAATTACCAATGCACTACATATGTAGTAATCTCAGATTTTTGTTTAGACAATAAATTTGCAAGGTATTCAAAGCAATAATGTGTCGTAAACATCTCTTTTAATTGTAACTCATATTTATAGGTTTTGATTTAAAATACATAAATCTTATAGAAAGACAAAGGCTTTTGAAAAAGGAAATTAATGGAAAGGATTAAAGAATGTGAACACTGAAGACAGAGAATGACATTAAAACCAGAATATCTACATTGTATTAGCCCTTTCCATGGGCTCATGGAAAAAAAATGATATCACAAGGCAGCTTGAGACACTCACCAAGAACTTAGATTTCTTGGACTACCAATGCCACTGTATTGATCAGATCCTTTTAGAAGCTACACTAAGGCACATGGAGGGCAGGGAGGTGATGAAGAAAGCCAGTATGGCTACACTAAGGGCAAGTCCTGCCTGACCAGCCTAGTGGCCTTCTGTCATGGAGTGACATCTGTGGGCCAGGGAAGAGCTACAGATGTCATCTATTGGTACTTCCATACGGGCTACAACACAGTCCTCCACAATATCTTTCTCTCTAAATTGGAGAGGGTGGGTGGACTGTTCAGTGGGTGAGGAATTTAGTGGATGGTTGTATCCAGAAGATAGTGGTGAACAGTTCAATGTCCTGGTGGAGATCAATGACAAGTAGTGTCCCTCACGGTTCTATATTGGGACAAGCACTTTTTATTTTCTTCATCAATGACACAGACAGCGGGATCAAGTGCACTTTCATCAAGTCTGTGGATGGCACAAACTGAGTGGAGGTTGACACGCCTGAGGTATGGAATGTCATGCAGAGAGACCTATACAAGCTCAAGAAGAGGGCCCTGTGAACCTCAAGAGGTTGAACAGGCCAATTGCATGGTCAGGTATCAATACAAACTGGGGGATGAAGGGAGTAAGAACAGCCCTGTCAAGAATAACTTGGAGGTACTGATGGATGAAAAGTTGGAGATGAGCAAGCAATGTGTGTTTGCAGCCCAGAAGGCCAGTCGAATCCTGGGATGTATCAAAAGAAGCATGGGCAGCAGGCTGAGGAAGGTGATTCTCCCTCTCTATTCTGCTCTCACGAGAATGCACCTGGAGTACTGCATCCAGCTCTTGAGCCCTTGGCACAAGAAAGACATGAATCTGTTGAAGTGCATCCAGAGGATGGCCCCAGAAATGATCTGGGGGATGGGACTCCTCTTCTATGAAGACAGGTTGAGAAAGTTGGGGTTTTTTAGCCTGGAGAAGAGAAGGATGCAGAAAGACTTTATTGCAGCCTTTTGACATTTAAAAGGGACTCGTAAGAAAGATGGGGACAGACTATCAGGACCTGTTGTAAAAGCACAAGGGGTAATGGTTTTAGATTAAAAGTAGACTTGATATAAGGAAGAATTTTTTTTTTTACATTGAAGATGGTGAAACACTGAAACAGGCTCCCAGATAGGTGGTAGAATCCCCATCCCTGGCAACATTCAAGTTCAGGTTAGAAGGCACTCTGAGCAATAGGATCTAGTTGTCCCTGCTCACTGTTGGGGTGGACCAGAAAAGCTTGAAAGTTCCCTTCCAACTCAAACTATTCTATGACTCTATGATTGTTGCCTGTAAGTAAAGATTTCATGTTGGAAACGTTTGTATCCCACTTTGTTGAAGCAAAGACTGTAGGAAGACATAAATTTTATAAATGTTTTAATCCTCTTACAGCATGTTTCCAATCTACAAGGATATCTTCAAGATAAATAAGCTTGCCACACTGAACTCGTACCTTTTGTTTCAGGCTGGTGATGAATTCTGTAAAGCTAGCGCTACTTTCAAAGTGTAGGAGAGGGAATAAAAATATCCCATAAATAAGGAGAATAAAGTTAGTGTCTGATCTTATTGATTTCACTTAAATTTGAGGGCACTCAGCACCTTGCAGGAGGCTCTTGCAACACCAGAAGATCATGCCCTTATGCAGAAGGAAATTTTCCTTGATTGCTCTTAACTATAAATGTGTCATTTCAGAGGAAGTAGAGTGCGAAAAGTGTTACACTATAGGTCCACCCTTGCATATATTTATGCACAGGACAGAATTTACACAGGTGAGACAATCTGGCACAAAGAAGTTGGAGCCACTCTCCTCTCCCTGCCTATGCAGAACTATGCAGCCAGTAGGCAGATTTTCACCACTCTCTCGTTTCCTACTCTGAGCCACACTAAAGGCACGTGAACCGGGTGCACAGATTTACTACCTTACAAGTACTCTCAGAAATGTTTCCTCTCCTTTACTAAGCCATTTCATACACTTAATTTCCTTATAGTAGCATGAACTTTCCAGTACACCCAGCACCTGTCCCTTTAATATAGTACACAGGGTTCTTTCCCTCCATACTGTACATTATCCTCATTAACACATATCAGTCAAAAGCACTGTTAATTAAACTGACAAGATGATCACACACGCCTCCATGTGCCCCCTCAGAGCATCCGCTTGCCAAGATTTTTTCCTCCCTCATCTAAAGTGGGTGGAGAGGGCCCTGAGTAAACCAGAGATGGATGCTTAAAAAATATCCCAGTGCATTGTTCTCTTGGAGCAAAATGCCTTACACATCATCGCCGCTGTCCCAAACAAATAAATGCAACACTGACACCAGTCTGTAAAACTAACACATGCCTACTTGATCCGTACAGGCATTGTGCATAATGACATTTCCTTTCTAAGCTCCTTTCCCAACAGAAGACTCAATGCACTGACCTTGAAGTCTGGACTAATGAGGACATCATAAAGAATTGATTAAAGCTGAGTTAGGGGAATAGTGATGTTTAATTTTCCTTTTTATTTTTTTGTTTGTTTTATAAAGATCTGAATTATTTCCCAGATTTCCTATTCACTTCCACTTCTTTGTGACATTTTTGCAAGAAAATTCATTGGCTTCCAGCAAACATTTCCACAGCATTTCAAAAGTTATAACCATTTTTGCCACATTGCCACAAAACTCTTAGGAGAGTTTGCAATTCTATAATGTGCTTTGGATCAAGCTCTCTTCGAGAATACTATTGGAATGACAGGGCTGGAGGGTACAGTAGTGGAGTATAAATAAAGGCAGGCAGTGGTGATCCCTGAAGCAAAGATAATGTACTTTTCTAGTACACATACACAGGGCTGATAGCTGCAACATAAGCCATCCAACCATCTTGCTAGCAGAATACAGTTCTAAGAAGCTGTAAGGAAACACTGTTTTGCAAGGAAGGACATGAATTTGCAGAAATCCATCACTGAGACTACATATCTTTGCTACATAGCACCTAAGCTCCTGGGAAGCAGGACCAGTATTCAACTGATTGTTAATAACCCGCTCTCCAAAACAAGAGATGTCCTTGAATGCTGAAGAGACAAATTAGGTATAAGGCAAGATAGTAAAGCATCTTTCTTATCCCATGAGAATTTTTCACCTGTATTTTTTCTCCCCTCTCCTGTATCACAAGATAAAATTTTTAAAATATTGATGAATTGAAGAAAATTAAGGTAAAGGGAAGCGTGAGTGAGAAACCTGGAATGTAGTGAAATTATTTTGCATTGCTTTGTTTCAAACAGCCTCTTGGAATCTGAAAGGTGATTTCAAATATAAATAAATGCTGTCAGCTAGACAGGAGAAGGGGAAGGGGAAGGGGAGGGAAGTTTTTCATTAGGAAATTCACAAAAATTACTGTCTTCAACAAATATTTCCTAGTTTCAGTGTTTTAAGTAGAAATAGCCATAAAAGTTCTTGACCTTTTGTGATGGAAACCTTGATATCTTTTTCAAGAATATTGGACCCATTTGACAGAAAGAAAAATAGACACTCCTATAATATATGTATATACCTCAGTAAAACTCACTTTTCTTTGAACTTCAGACACTAGGCTGAAGAGAACAAGACCCGCCTCAAGTGACATAAACCATATTTCCCAACAGTAGTCCCAACATGCACAGTACAAGGAGGTGGCCTCCCACGTGTTGTCTCAAGTGCTAACAGAGAAATCTTTGTTTCTGTGGTTGCATTGTGATAGAAGTTCACTTATAGTAAATACCTGATTGCCGCTTATAAATGGAAAATAGTCATTAAAAAAGAACTTCATTGTCTACTTTAACACATTATTAAAAATAAATCCTTAATTTATTTTCTAAAATATTGAATTCTGATAATTTATTTTTTTAGTTGCTATGTAGGTTTCAATCTCTGAAATTCAGCTACATTTAAGTGATCCAGTCTAGGAGTGAGAAGAGAGGAACATTATGTGCCCAGAAAATCATACAGGCACACTTGCACACAGGTATTGAAATGTCTTACCATATGCAAAGAAGATAATGGAAATTTTCGCGCAAGGTGGATGACTGCTTTGTCTCACTACAAAATTTACAGCTTGGTTTTTCTACTACTTTAAATCTAGATGCCTGGCTCAAAGGCTCAGTTGTACTGGTCACCCCTTTCCAAAGTGACACTGGGTTATTTCTGGAGTGTGGGTAAAGTTCACTAACCATCCTTCTAGTATTGTTCTTGATCTCACAATCTTGGCATTTTCAGCCTACTTGCAATGAGAGTGCACTGCAAGGATTTATGGACCCAGTCTCTTAACTTTGAAGTCAATAGTAAGTTTGATACTGGGTTCAATAGACACCTATAACGGAAGGCAGTCTAATGTTGTACTTCCATTATTACTGCCACTTGTGAGCTAAAATTCACCACCTTAATTTCTTTTTTCTCCTGTATGATCCCTCTACATCAGTTTTAAAAATTTTGAATTGAGGACTATTATGGATCTCTACAACGGGCAGGAAAGCATATAGATGTGACTAGCATCATTTTTGTGTGTCCTTCTAGCCACGAGGAAGATAACTTTTACCTTGATAATTAGAGAAGCAATGCACTACAAATTTAAAGGCCTATTTTGATGAAGCATCTTTGTACCACCCAGCTCGTACAAAATAGAGCAATTTTGTGACAAGTAGAAAATTCATCTCACTGAGGACAACCTAAAGCTTGGATGAACACTAATGGAAGTGATCCAGCAAATAACATGTACACTTAAAGTAGGGCTGATTTCTGCTTCAAAAATCCTCTCTACACCTAATATTTATGTTGTAGAACCAGCAGTCTGAGAGAGAGGTGACTCACACCATTGGGAGATCCAAGCTCATACAGACAGGTGTTAACTCTCTTTTCTGTGACTCTATTTTACTACCATATGTTCCAAACATCCTGACATTACTTTTTTTGACTCCAGCATGCAAAAGGAAATCCTCTGATTATCACTGGTAGGTAACAGCTATGTTTGAAGTGATTATGTTGGATTAGTCAGTGATCTAGATTGATGTCAATACACCAGAGTTTCAAAACACATAACATGAGTGGAAAAAAAAACCCAAATTAAGATTTGTGGTGATAGCTCATGAGAAGTCATGGAACCAGTAGGTTTCATGTAAACAAGGATGCTGCTGAAAATGATTTATAGTTCCCTGAATTATTCTGCAGGAGGTACAGGTCTTTGCCTGACAAATTATTCTTCCCTCAAAACCTACTATAAATACATTTTTACATGATGGCAAAAACATCTTAATTTTTCTGAATTATAACGGGGGGGGGGGGGAAGGAAATCTAACCCAACAGGAATATTCCAATTATTTCCAAGGGAAAGCACATAGGAAAGTAGTTTGGGAAACATGACAGAGTTATATGAAGGAACTTTAGGCATATAGGTCATATCCACCATCTGTTAGATTTTTCCAGTTTTACAGGGCTTGAAAAAGGCACTCGCCCACTTGCAGTAATGAGTGAGAAACAGTCTCTGAGGAGTACAGGCTGCAGCAGGGTGAAATCTACAAGACTGTGCCTACTTCCTTGAAATGCTCAGAGGCTACTGCTGAAGAAACAGATCAAGACTAAGTTAGTGGAAGAGATTTCCACTACTCTGAGTATGGGTATCATGTTCCTGGTAGAAAATAACTGTGCAAAGAAGCCAATAGACTGAGTTTAAATAAAAACACTCTTAACAGGTTTTTTTTCTGAAGCATCCAGTCCCAGTTAAAGAAAGGACACTTTAATTTCTGGGTGATTACGCTTAATTATTATGACAGTCCCTTTACTCCAAATGATTTGAAGAATTAATATGGATGTGCCTGCAATAACAGAACTTGCCTCCAGAACCCTATGGAGACAGGATAAACTGAATGCCTTCATTTCCTAAAAGCAAAGGGACAGAAGTGCTTTTTTTCTCATTTGTAAGCATGTAATAAATTCCTGTAATGCTGGTCACACACCCTAGACCAGACTTGAGTGGCAAAATCATACCACTCAAAGACAGAAAAACGTGTCCACTATTCGCTTCCCCAGATAACTTTTATTCAAACACTGACTAAACTGTACCAAACTAGAACTATGTGATAACTCTTCTGTAATAACTGCATAGACAAGAAGGCAAAGTAGGATTGTCAAAGGTTTCTCATAGAACAGGAAGCCTGCAATATAGAGTACTAATTTTCTTTGAACTTTCCATTAAGTATCAGTTGACGGTCAGATGGCTAAATTTAAAATGCAAGCTGTACACTTCAAGTATTTATGATCATTTCAGCCACCACCAGGCACATTGTTTGAACAGTGAATGTAACTAACAATTGGAAACTGGGAGATGGAGCAGATTTTCCATCACATGGACTTCTTCCATCAGTGTAGCTAGTGTTTCCCCTGCCTCCTACTCAGTTAAAAAAAATGTTTTCTGCAGAATAATCCTTAAAGGGAAATTCTCTGTCTTACATAAGGTCTTAGCAGTTATTCTTGCTTTACAATGGATACCCTGTCTTGTAAACTGAACCACCTGCTACATTGAGATTTACAACACTGTATGTGTAGTACTGCTCACACCTTTATCTCCTTTCTTAAGAACAATTATTTATTACAAAGTATTAGTACTGAAAAAGACCTGCACAAAGTCACTCTAGGAGAACAGAGTGGTGGGAAACTCAGAAACCCCCCCCTCCAAACTAGGTTTATAAAGCACCCCAAATTTTCATATGCAGAAGATTGAGAAGTGAGTTTTGACCTCTGCAAGATTTGAACTTGTCACTATTATTGGTTCTTCCAACATCCATCCTCCCTATCAAAGAGACATGGGAAATTATGAAAAAACACCAGGTGGTCCTATAATCAGAAATATTGTCATTTTCTCTCAGTCTTCAAGTGGTTTTTTATTCTCTGTTCTCCCAGCCGTCCTTACCATTCTTAAAAATAACCAGCATGTGATGTCATAATCCTGAATTTCTGTGCCTCTGCAATTTAAATGGCTGAATCACATCTGGTACACTGGCTAGGCAAAGTTATTCCTTACTGAATGTGCCAACTCTCAATCTTATGCAATTATTCATTATGAAGATAGAGGTACCTGTAGACACAGACTTATTTTTTTCCAATGTATGCACACAGTCAATTTTACCGTAGACTGACTAATATATCTGGATCATTAAAATATTTTTCAGTCAGTATATTCATAACTATAACTAAATTTGTGCATTAAATTACATTGGGTTGTTCCAGAAAGCAGCCTAGCAGTTTTCATGACAGACAGAAATAAAAGGCAATGAAATTATGCTGATTTTTAAACATAATTTTCTAGTAGTTTAAGAAGAATAAGTTTTTCATTTAAAAAAGCCAGCAGGATCAGCAGGCAACTAAGTTCTGTTTTAGTTGAAAATCAGTGGGAGGGAATATAAAGCCATATTTTTTTTCCTAAACAGAACTGGAGCAGCAGCAAAGCTAACAAGTTGTAATCAGCCAAGATTTTTTTTTAATGTATCACAAAAAAGGTACTTTTAAAAAATCCATAGCACCCCAGTGCAATATTACAAAGCATATTTTCTTCAAGTTTTTCTTGCAGTTGATAGTACAAAGAAAGAAATATCTCAGAGAAGGTAGGAGAGGGGATTGTTATAGCCATTTATGAATATAATCTATGTTGTTTGTTTATAGTTACAAAACTCTCAATAACCAACTATCTTATGTTGCATCCCACCCAAAATTTAAAATTTTTAAAAATTGCCCCTCTGAGGATAAATACTTACCAACCTAATATCACGAAAACAAACAAAAAATCCTTTGAGCTCAGACTTTCTCAGTAGAGTGGAAATACTGAAGTGGGTTTTTCAGCTTCCAACAACGGTTAAAAATCAGATCAATGGTAAACCAACTGTAAGAGAGAGCTCTGGAGAAATCTTTACTAAAGATTGTCCTGGTTAACCTCCCTTCTGTAAATGTCTCCATTGACTTCACTGGACTATGGAACACACACAGGGTGATTTATTTTCCACTGCTCTGTCAGCTGAAGAGAGAAAATCTCTCAAAAAGGCAAATCCTAGGCCACTAGGGCTCCAAAGACTAATGCCTATAAAGTGAACTAGCCAGTAACATGCTTCTTGCTAGGACACATCCACTGAAAAGCCATGTTTAAGTAGGTACCAAAATTTTGCACTGAATATTTGATTCCATTTCCAAATAGTCTCTAAGGCCTATATAATTTTCTCTTACAGGAATTAAGAGCTACACCAGATGGTAGAAGCATCAGAAACTGAGAAAGGGTGGGTTGCTTGGACTAAGGATTCGGCATTGTCGATCACTAGATTGAATTACCTTCCGAAAGAGCAGAGTTTGGAAAGGCGAGAAGCACAAATGAAAACCTCTTTTCAAAATATTTCTTTGCTCCTTCCTATCATAAAGATTTTTAAAGTAAAAAATGCATATAAGAAACAGTAGTATAAGCAGACAGTTATATGAATTACATATTCTGATGAACCAAATGGTCAGATATATCTCTGACATTAGGGACGTTAGACGACAGCAAACAAATCAGCTCTAGGAAGAGGTGGAGCAAGAAAAATGAGACTTATTTAATAACTTAGCAATAAAATTAAAGGGCTACAAATCTCAAATACTAGTAGGATGTTAAGTAACAAGGTAGTGAGCAGTTGTTTGAGGGTCTTGAAAAGTTCTTCGTAACATCTAATCACAAGGTTTAGCTTTGGATTATACTAAATATTGCTTAGAACACTCTCCATGATACAAAATGTGGGCAGTTCCTGGAAGATGCTTAATTTATCAGCCTCAATATAAGGATATGGAACTGTTGGAAAAGGTCCAGAAGATGGCTACAAAGATGATGAGAGACATGGAGCACCTTTGCTATGAGGACAGGCTGACAGTGTTGGGGAGGTTCAGTCTGGAGAAAAGGTTATGAGGGGACCTTATAGCGACTTTCCAGTACCTGAAGGGGATATGCAAGAAAGCTAAGGATGGACTTTTTACAAGGGCATGTACTAATAGGATGAGGGAGAATGTCTTTAAACGTAAATCGAAGAGGGGAAGATTTAGATTAGATATTAGGAAGAAATTCTACATGATAAGGTTGGTGATGCACTGGAACAGGTTGCCAGGGGAAGTTGTGGATACACCATCCCTGGAAGTGTTCAAGGCCGGGTTGGATGGGGCCTTGAGCAGGCTGGTCTGGTGGGAGGTGTCCCTACCTGTGGCAGAGAGGGTGGAATTAGATGACCTTTAAGGGCCCCTCCAACCCAAACCATTCTATGATTCTATATACAATAATATTTTCATTCATGTTGCCAATGCAATAAATGATTGATTAACATTCATTCCACTATCAGCACCACCATGCTATCACTGGTCATATTCTGATGAAGATCAAAATTTTAGTGTCTCTGACCACCGTTTCAGAAAAAAAATAAAGACCCATTTTCTTGTAAAAA
Organism: Piaya cayana; assembly: GCA_013389865.1. Taxonomy (NCBI): domain Eukaryota; kingdom Metazoa; phylum Chordata; class Aves; order Cuculiformes; family Coccyzidae; genus Piaya; species Piaya cayana. The sequence goes on from WAAB01020173.1 coordinate 154,808, forward strand.
CAGCACTTGTCAAATCTCTATGGCCTACATTAAGTATTCCTACTGAGCTCGATTTTAAATTCAAATTGTTCTCCAACAATGTAACTATGCTTTTTGATCCATTCTCAAATTTGCCTGTAGATAAACATAACCTGGCTTTTTGGGATATCACCTATAAATTTTAGTACACAATTTCTTTCATAGGAAAGGTAAGATTATCAAAGATTTTTATTGTTACATTTCAGTCACAGAGAGGTCAAGAAAAAGACAGCTGACCTCCAGATTTGATATTTAATTGACTACAGCTGTTTTACAGTCTAGGGAATAACTGGCATGTAAAAGGGCAGTAAACTATGGGTACTCTGATTCCCTTACACAGACAATAACATTTCACATCATTAAGGTGGAAGAACGGCCTGAATGACTGACCAAACCAAGCCTCAGGTCACTTCAATAATTAAAAAGATAGGTAAGATCAATAACAGCAAATCATAGCACTTTACAGCACAATAACTGGTTACATGTAGTATATCTGACAGTAACAACCTCATATTTATTGGGGCTGTGTGAAATTAGGAAGAGGAAGTGAAAAACCAGTAAAGTGCAATTGTACACATTTGTTTTCTGGTTATCAATATTTAGCTCGTTATGGAATTTCAGTGACTCATTGATTGAATGTGTAGATGTTTAATCAGCACACAGATTTTATTTAAGTATTGATCTTTCAGTCAAAAAGCCTATAGCCCATCTCCTTGAGAATTTCTGACTTTTCAAGGCCAGGCAAGAAATGCCACAACAACTGATAGAGACTGTGCTCCGTTCTACACACAAGTAGATGATCATCCAGACATCAAGACATTTCTTCAGGCAAAATACTGCCAGGACCCATGAAGCAAGAAGCAATTCTAGTATTCAAGTAGCAACAGCATGAATGCCGCTGATTTTCTGGGGGAAGGGTGAAATTAAGTAAGGTTTAAAACACAAAAACTTTTTCAGACTATTAAAACACTACACCTCTATCTGTTGCAAACTGCCTCTCCACTTGAAGTGTCATGCAGTAACCTGATCATTGACACAGTGTTGTATTGATGCAAAACTTATCCAAAATCAAGTGATTCTTTTAGATTATGCAAAAATTCAGTCATCCTACTGGGATGGAAGACATATCAACTAATTGGGTTTAAAAATAAATCAAAATGTAAAATCTCTTGGCGAGAGGTTTTTTTTAAAAAACTTAAAAATAGATTTCTTAAAAAACCCCCCAAAAAAATTAAAAGGATTATTCTGACAATGTTTATAATGTGCATGCATTAAAAAAACCAAACACTAATTTTTTATTCTGAACATTCGAGTCTCTTAAGTGTATATCCACTGGCTATGTGTATCATTTTGTCTACGTAACTTGGCATACATTCCAATACTGTCAGGACTCTGATTTTTTCCAGCTGAATCTCTTCTTCTGTGTTTGTATAATACAGTTTAGTGGGCAGTGCCAGGAAGCCAGAGTCAGTGGGAGATCAGCAACCTGCTTGTCCTAGGGAAGATTTTCACCTTTTACCATGTTTTTGGAGCCTGTGTTTAACCTGTTGGAGTTGTCATGACAATAACCCTTTGCCATCAGTTTAAACTGGGTTTTAAGTTGCTTGTTGTTGAGGGAAAAAAAAATCGTTGTAGGCCTGTAAATTATACCCCTGAAACTTTAGCCTTTGTTGGCCAACAGACCTCTCAAAACACAGTACACAGCAAAACTGCATCAAGATTAGAAAGGCAAGCTGGTGATAACTTTCAGTGTTACTATCTTAATAAACTTTCTCTACTTGATTAGCCTGGATAAAGAAGATATAGATCAGTCATGATAGCTGGAAAACTGCAGATAAGCTGGTCATCCTTTCAAGATAAAAATGCCCGTCTGTTCTAAGATTGTAATCAAGAACCCTGTGCTGATATTTAGTCTATTCCTACATGGCCTCTAGCTAATTAAATACTAAGATTAAATCCATTGTTAATGCTTTCTCTTTTCATTTAACTCACTTCATTGTATCTAGTTTGTGCCTTTTTAAAGATCACAGCATACAAAAAAAGCCTTTTTCGGAAGTTTCTAAAAGCCACTTGCACCTAGTTATCTCATACAGTTGAAGGGTTCAGGAACAGCAGGGTTCATAATTCACTGCTCTTTGGTGCAAGCAAGAAATGTGGCTGTACAGCAAATCCAAATCCAAGTTCAGGTAACACCATATCATAGCTAGTAAACAATTTTTTTTCAATACTCTTCTTAATACTCCCACTGTGGGTTCTTTTCTGTTTTACTTTGTGGAGTTTTGTCTTACAAATTTAGGGGTTGTAGGTTTTGATTGTTTGTTTGCAAAGCTGAGAAAGGGAGATGATTACTAACACATTACTCATCCAGGAGTGTAAATGAATAAGAATTAGGACTGAAAGGGATTATGTGTAGAAGTGATTCTCTGCCAACCTTCTCTAATTTGCTGAGATATATTTGAATGGATTATGGAAAAGCAGTAACCTCTCCTAATTAAGGTTGTGGGTAGCATTGCTACACTATTGCTGCTCCTCAGTTCTTCCACCTTGTAGTTACTTCTGACTATGTCTGGATACATATTTTTTACCCTGTTAATTTCTTAGAATACAAACTCTGTTGTTGAGTATCTGAAGTGACTTCTCAATTTGCAGCATGCAGAAGGATTTGCAAACTATGTGCCTCTCTCTTAGCAACTAGAATCTGTTGTTTGAAATCAGAAATATTGTGAGGTGTCTTTATTATATTAACTGTTACAAAAATATCTTCACAGAATCACAGAATCACTAGGTTGAGAAAGACTCACAGGATCATCAACTCAAACCATTTCTATCAACCACTAAACCATGCCCCTCAGCACCTCATCCACCCATCTTTTAAACACCTCCAGGGAAGGTGACTCAAACACCAACCTGGGCAGCCTGTTCCAGTGCCCAATGACCCTTTCTGTGAAAAATATTTTCCTGATGTCAAGCCTGAAACTTCCCTGGCGTAGCTTGAGGCTATTCCCTCTTGTCCTGTCCCCTGTCACTTGGGAGAGCCTCAACATCCTTCTTGTGGTGAGGGTCCCAGAACTGACCATGGTATTCAAGGACCAGTCTCACCAGTGCCAAGTATAGAGGGAGAATAACCTCCCTGGACCTGCTGATCACACCATTTCTGTTACAAGCCAAGATACTGTTGGCCTTCTTGGCCAACTTCTTACAGTCTTTATTCATATGAATATTCTGTGTTGATTGTTCAATCATACATTGATTGCTTCTGGTCTACTTTTTTAACCCTAAAACATTTGGTCCACATGTCATTTCCATCTTCCAATAAACAGATTAAACCCTCATTTTCCAACAGGGGAAAGTTAAAATCAAGTCTTGTATTTCATATCATACTGAAGTTGTTTATTTGCCTTACCACTACTACCTATGCTATTAGTACACCTCTCTTCCACTGGAATTTGATTGTTCTGCACCATGTTCTACTTCCCAACTCTGTGTTATCAGATGATTTTGCTGTGTGAAGGTTTTGACAAATCTGTTCTGAGTGATTTAAGACCTCTGGCATTGTAACTTCCTGCCACTTCTAACCTCTCTGTCTTGACCAAAAATGTCTTTCCTTCAAGATATGTTAGATTAATTTAATAACACTAGAAACTTCAGTGTTTGTTGGGCTAGGTTTATTCCAACCACTAATGTCATTACAAACAAATTTCATATTCATTTTAGCACACCCATATTACAGTTGTTTATCAGATCATACCTTCAAACAGCTTTTTCTACCATGTTTTCCAACTTAAATTCTAGCTGTTCTTTACTACACTATTTCTCTGTCTTTCTGTTTTCCAGTTCCTGTGGCCCTCCTTTATCTTAGCTCCTGCTATGCCAGGTGTCCTCTCCACATTAGTTCCAGACCTTCTAGGCATACATGTTTCTGTGTCCTCATCTTCCTCTGGGGAGGAGTTAAAAAAAGAGAAAAAAAAAGCAATTTCCATGCAAGCCTTTGTACCCTATTTTATCTTAGCCCTACAGGCAAGCAGACTTTTAACATAGCTTTAGGAGCTTCCTGTATGTACCTTCTCTCTAGATCTTCTCCCGCTTCCTCAGCAGTGAACCCAAGTCTAAGATAAGCATGCCTACTTTGTTCCTATCCTGATTTCCCCCACTGCATGTTTTTCTTTCATGCCTCTTTTCTTCTCTTACCAATTTCCCGTCTAAATTTCATCCACTGTCTCAAATCCACCCATAAATTTCACACAACACTTCAGATTAATTCATTAGCATCTGTGCAAGCATACTAACATAAATTCATCTTCAAACATCAGAATTTTCTGTATTATAGAAATCTTAGTAATTTCTAACTTCTAACATGACATCTATTATCACATTATTCATGAAGTTTATCCTGACAGGAAAAAAAAAAAAAGAATGAAGCAATGACCACATATCATCATAAAGTGCTCTGGTTTAGTAGAATTAGATTTTATAAATACATATGGAAAAAGGAAATTCAGGCAGTATATGACAGTATTTCAAGCACCTAAAGATAGCGAGTAAATTGTACTACCAGATGTGTCCAGCTGCCACTGACCAGTTTAGTTTATTTCAAACAATAGGTGTTAAGTCAGATATCAGAGCACTGAAGACAAATTGGGCTTGCTATTCCTGTTCCTCCATACATCCAGTCACTCCTATTAAGTGTGGAGATATTCCTCGACAGACTTTTTCCTGCAAGGATCAAAGGCTATCCCTACTTTCCTAACCATGCTTGCACACAGCTCTTTGACAAAAGCCACCACTGGCATCCATGCCAAGTATTTGTGAATAATCCTGCTTGCAGATACCAAATGTAATAGTTCATGCTTCTGTTTTTTTATAAACACTGCTTCAACTATACCATCTGAGCATGAGAAATTAGATTTGTATAACAGAGGGTGTTGTTCAGTTGGACACACATTCACCAAAACTTTTCAAGATTACATTTATCTTCATTTCTATTTTTCTAACCTTTTTCATGACGGAGGGAAGAGTATGGAGGGAAGATGGTGTGGTGACAAATTGTTCTAATCTTATAATTAAGATCCACAAGGGGGGAAAAAATGGCGGTCCTATGCAAGTTAATATACAAAATAAATTAAAATGCACTAGAAAGGCACAGATGACATGTTACTCTCATTCATCTTAAAGTATCAGGTCAGCTATCTCCATCCCTGTTGATGAAACTTTCAACAGCATCTCTGTCATTCCTTGAATGTTTTAGTTGGATTTAGTTTTGAATGCTGTTCCTTCTTGGGTGCTTTTTGTTTTCAGGCTTTCTTACGAGATCCTACCCTCAGCATGAGGGTATCTTCTAAAAAATGCCTTCTTTCTGCCTCTATAACTACCTTTTATTTATAAACTAATTTTGAGTACTTTAAGTACAGATAGGAAGCATAACTCCAGAAGATAAGAGTATACATTGATACTGTCATTTCTCTCACCTGTGTAATGCTAGAGTTTATTTTGATCTGGTTGTTCAGACTTCCCTGTAGCTGGTGAGGGAGAGGGACAATTTGTCTTACTGAAAGGCGGTATGTGCAGAGATTGATTAGAGTCAGGTTTTGGAGTGGACACAGGCTCTCCACTGACATGGGAGTGTGTTCAGAAGATATCTAACTTTTCACTACTGAAGTAACACTTTAAGTGTGAATCAATTTATACATTCATATCTGTTCTAGAACTTGCAGAAAACATACACTTATCCTGAAAACTCATTCTGTCCACACACAGGCAGTTTTCTAGAAGCTTTTTGTGTAAATAGTTTCCAATTAGAAATAATTGGGGAAAGAATAAACAGTGAGTGCTAGCAGCAGCATCTCTGTCAAAAGCTATATGCATATTCAAATTAACACTACAAATAATTCTTTCTTATCTTCACCATTAAGAAAAAGAATGTATTATCTTTGTTGAATGATGTTGCTGCAGGTTAATACTTTCCATAACCATACATGTTAATTATCATTCGCGTGGTGCTAAATTGTTATGCCCAGTAATGGACTGAGTAAGGGGCACTCCATGAACATGCTGCTCCTTGGAGAAGTCAGTCAGTTCCCAAGGTGCAAGGAAGACACATCTTGTAACACCAATGCTGTCTCTCACAGTACCCTCTTAAATAAAACATCCAGCATTTAGCTGGATAAACACATAATGCAATGGTTGAGAAATTGGCTGATGGGTCAGGCTCAAAGAGTCATAGTAAATGGGATTACATCATGCTGGTGATCAGTCACTTGTGGGTTTTCTCAGACCAGTACTCCCTAACATCTTTAAAAATGACCTGGGTGCAGGGCTTGAAGTTTTATTAACTAAATTTGTTGATTACATGAAAATGCAGGGAGATGTTGAAATTTCTGAGGGCAAAGAGGCCCTGCAGAGTGATCTGGACAAATTGGAGACCTGGGCAATCACCACCCTCATGAAGTGCTGGATTTTGCACCTGGGACACAGCGATCCTGCATGTACATGCATACAGACTGAGGAGAGAGGCAGAAGAGCACTATTGTTGAAAGGGATTCCAGTGTTCTGGCTGAAGGTAAGTTGAACGTGAGCAAATAGTGTTCCCTTGCAGCCAAGAGGGTTAACTGTGTCACAGCACCAAGCCTGACTATGTTCAAGAAGCATTTGGACAATGCCCTCAGACACACGGTATGAAATTGAGGTTTTTCCTATGCAGGGATAGGAGTTGGATTCAATGATCCTCGTGCGTCCCTTACAACTCAGGAGATTCTATGATTCTATAAAATGACCTGATGCTGTGGCTGTCTGGCTCCTGTGGGATGCTGGTGAGTCTCTGAGGGTATTCCTGTGTAATGCGAACAAAAGAATATTTGCAGGGTATGACAAGTGGAGGGAATCTTGCACCAGAAAGTATGCTATGTAGCCCTTTTCAGGTTTTAGAAAAGAAATAGCCTAATTTAAATCATGAAAGGGTAAAACCCTGGTTAATTGTGGAAAAAAAAAGTAATATTGTAGGAATGGGAGTTATAAAGCAGAGACACTCAGAATATGAGTGAATGATGTGTCAGGCCTGGTATTAGTAGGAGGTACAGAGGACATGCAGAGAGATAAAATGATTGATGTCTAAGCCATAAGGGTGTTTTTTAGATACCAGGATGCAGAAGCTAATCAAGTTTTTTTTCATACCATCATAGCCTTCAGCCCTGCCTAGCCTATTGTGCCCAACTTTAAGATGATTAAGTTATTTTAAAATATAATTTTAATTTCTGTGCACTTTCTTTTTTTTTTTCTTTGTGACAAAAGGTAAAATTCCTTCCTGACCATTGCAGGCACTATAATCAGCTTATGTCCTGAAATGTATGATTTGATTATCCTTATTATCTTGGCTTTCATAGCTATAAAAATGTTATTAGTGATCATAAAAGTATCTGCCCATTTTTACTCAAGTAAAATTATTTTACTTGGCTACCTCCTGTGGCAAGGTACTCAGCAGGTCAAATATATATTGCATATCTGAGCTTATACAGAACTTTATGGTCCACAAATGAGTTTTAAAATCTTACAAATCTTATGAGAACAAGGTTTCTCAGTGATTTGATAAGTACTTCATTCTCACTTGTGGGTGGATAAGGGTCATGCAAGGACGCTCCATGATGTTATTTTTATTTCATTGTGAGTTTTAGGTAAATCCTTGAGATACCGAGGTCACATACTTATTTAAGCTATTATAGAGCAAGACCAAAAAAATTAAGTTATCCTCAAGGAACTTTGAAACTGCTTTTTATTTTCCAAACCTGGAACTGTAAAGGCATGTTATACTTGTAGGCAGACATCACTCCTGACACCCAGTGGAGTGAATTCACTGACTTGGACTATTTCAGGTGTCAGATTAGACACCCCAAGACTGACTTTAACAAGCCTCTGCAGCCCATCCTGACACGTGCCAAGCTGCAAGAAGTGCCGTGTGTTTTTTCTTGTCTGAGAAAAAGTTAAATCTAGCAGAGGAAAAGTAATATTGAAACAGGACTATTACAGGGGTTGGTTCAGGAGAAGATATCTTTCCCTGGTGTGCGAGCCCTGGCTGAGGCTGTGAGGAGACTGGCAGGGAAGGGTTAAATGTGGCGACAGAGGAGAATTAATGGTCAGTGTCAGAAACAGCAAAACAGAATCTAAGAGGCCAATACCCTGCTGGGCATAAACTTGACCTTGCACTGACTCACTGCTGCCAGGAAGCCGAAGGAGCCATGGCCAGGTCCAAGGATAAGCTGGGCAACTCGGGGGCACCGAGGGGCCACGGCAGTGACCTCCGGCTATGATTTATTGACTGGCGTCTCTACATGCTTGACTAGAGCTCTGGTTGCTGGTGAAAGAGGTATTGATTACACATTAGCCTGTGAGGACAGGCTGGCATAGGCTCCAGAGAAACGTGGACCAAGTCTCACACATTATTAGGTTTGGCATAATTCTAAGGGGACACACAGGATGGTTTTATTTTACCTGGCAGCCATGACATTCACTGATATAAAGGATATAATCACAGAAATGGAGTAAGATATTAATGTGGAATTTTGTACAATAATTCTGGGACCTCCAGGCTGGAAAAACATACACTGTTTTCTAGCATGTCACCATTTAATTTAGCATCTGAAACACTCTATCCCAGCATATTTTCTCAATTTCTGTCAGCTGAAACTCTGAAACAAGGGCATTAAAAAAATCTGGATACAATGACCAAAAATACCAGAAGAAAGTATCATTCTTTAACTGTTTGGTTAACTTTGTTTATAAAATGCAAGATTTTTTTAAAAAGACACATGGAAAAATATAGTTAAATTATCCCTTTTCTGTATTATTAATTGTGACTCCACCTTATTTACATATTTCATTTCAGTTATAAAAATCATCATTTTAAAAATACTTATTAAGCATCTATACAATTGAATGTGAGTGAATTTTAAAAATTAGTCTTCTACATAGCTGCTGAGTTCGAGAAAAAAAAGTAGGGTTTAAAATGAAATATATGATCTTTGTTTCAAATCACAACTCCCCTGGAATGAATTTTGGTCGTAATATCAGCCTGAACTACATGATTTTAGAGAACCATTTGGGTGAAAAATCATTTTAAAAATTGCCGTCATTATTTGAGAATAACAATAAACATTCACTCTGTTTACTTTATCACTCAGTTCTCAGCATGGTTTGTCAGTGCTCACCAAGGCACTGAAAACAATTATTTAGAGGGCAGTCAATTTTTGAAGGTTTTTAGCATACGCAAACAGCTCAGACACTTGTTCAGCTTCCAATCAGGGCTGGCCAAACCATGGTTCTTACTCTGCACCCATTCCTGAGCTGTTAGTGTACATCCCCCATGCTAGGGCAGAGCTGATCCCTGAGCTTCTGAGTCAGGAGGCATAGGTATGACTCCCAGTCATACTAGGACAGCCATCAGCAAGCTCAGATTCAGTGCCCCATGTAAGAGCATAGACAGAGAGAAGGTATCTCTCCCTCTTTTTTTTCTGGTTTTTTCTCCTATTCCTCAAGTGATAGGATAAGCCAAAACCATTTGGAAGAGGGCAAAAAGAATACCAGTTAGGTTTAAATAGCCTGATATGATTCTGCCCTACCTTGTAGTTCCTTTCGGGTGGGTTAGTGCAAATAGTGAATGAAGGTCAAGCTTCACAGAAAGTTTGAATTATAGCCAATTGTGTTAAGTTAATTTTGGTCTTACTGCACCCATAGCACACTTTATTGACTGTAAACAGAGTATATTTAAAAGCCAAACCATAAAAGCCTCAAGTCCACAGAAACATGCTTACTAGCAGCATATCACTCATTCTAATTAAAAAAAAAAATACTGTGCTAATGGCACGGTGGCCTGAAAAGGTGTTGTTCAGAGATGGTGAGATGTTTGCTTTTGAATGAATAATGCATCTAAGCCACATCATCAGCAAATGTTAAGAGAAATCTGGATTTGCTGGAACAAGCTTCCAGTTGTGCCTTGTAAGGATCTGAGCCATGATAGAAAAATCATGAAAGAAATTCTTCCCACAACATATTCTTTCTTAGTGCAACAGTTAGTACTACACTAGAGCCTACTTTTCAATGGCAAATTCTATGACTGACTTAAATTTTCCTGCATGTTTCAAGGCAACAATTCACTAGAAAGTTAATAATTATGCAAAACTCATTTTTAGTTTGTGCTTAAGACAGAACACCTCAACACAAAAAGAAGACAACTCTTCTTATCTTCCTTACTACAATAGTCATCATAGAGCCTAATTTTCAGGAACATATCATTCTCAGTGTGTAATCCAAGCAGCACTGAATCTGAACATTTGGAATACTAAGAGATGATATTCATGTGACTGAAGATAAGCAAATCACATTCAAACTGCAGCAGATAAACTGGTCTAATGCATGGCATGACAGTTCAAGATCTATTTAGAAAACTGCATACATTACACTGTGTAAAACTACTAAAATGAAAGCAGGCATCACTTCCTCCAGTACACACAAAAAATTTCTTTCTTCCAAAACAGACACGTGTACTCACTATCAAAATTTTTTTTGTTAGGATGCTACATAGCACAAAGATTGAATATACATTTAAATTTTAAAAATAATATCAGTGTCTGGAGAAAACTTTTTAATTTAAAGAAGTGTTATGGCCGGCAAGAAAAAAAGGCTTATGCAAAGTTAGAAACTGTATAACATTTGTATAACATCCGGAACATGCTAATCGTTTGTTTCATTCATCTGTTCAATATGTAAACTTGCTTCAGAGAAATAGCACAAAAAATCTCATCTACTAAGGAAAAATGTCTCTTTCTGAGGCAGGAGAAAAGTTACTCCTCTGAGGCAGAAGACGGTTGTACCACACACACACAGCAGCAATCCACCTAGGCCATTTTTCTCATTGGTGGGAGAATGGAGCATATTTGGGAAAGCTTGGCACTCAAAACAACATATTGAAATGATGATGTAATGATCATGCTAAGGGCACCACAGAAATTTCAATGAAAGTGTCCCCTTGTAAAAATAGGAAACAGATATTAAAGTCATAAAAAAAAAAAAAAAACATCTCCCGCCAACCTCCAAAAAGGAAATAAACTGCAGCATGCAATGACAAACCAAGCTGATGTCTACCCCTCTCTTCTACTGGAGTTTTAAAACAGCAATTATATGCAAATTTCTTCACATGTATCAAAATCATGCTAAAAGTTACTAATGTACACAAAGCAGCAGGCAAGTACTGGCTTCTGTGTTAGCACTGCTATACTGAGAAGCACTCAGTCCAACCCTGCACAACAATGAAATACTTTAGGTAGATTTGTCTATTGTCCCATTCATGGGAGAGAAACATGTAGGGCACCCATCAGAGCATAAAGAAAAGGCTATCTACAACTTGACCAATTGCAAGAAGCCAGTCCAAGCAAAACAGAAGTGGGGAGAAGATGTGTAGGTAGATTTGCATGTGCAGCAAACAGAGACACTGATATGGAAATGATATTCCCAGTAGAATTCTGCAGAGGCAAGAAAAGTATGATACAACTCCACCCAGTTGGCATGAAAAACTTTGAACTGAATCAGAGCTGAGTTTGGGTCCTTCTGCTGTCCATATCTTTTAAAAAAGCAAACTCTATGGGGCCCTAGATATCAACAGACTTAGTCCATGCATTTAACATGGTTCTCTTACAATAACTCTAGTTTACAACATAGAATCATAAAATGGATTGTGTTGGAAGGGACCTCAAAGGTTGACTAGTTCCAACCCCCCTGCCATGGCATTTATTCGCAAATGGCCATAATTAAAATACTTCTAAGCATGCATAGTATAAATATATATATGTAGCTTTTAAGATGAGAGTGGCAAGACACAGGAACAGGCTGACCAGAGAAGTTGTGAGTGCCTCATCGCTGGAAGTGTTCAAGGTCAGATTGGACAGGGCTTTGAGCAACCAAATCTAGTGAAAGACGTCCCTGCCCACAGCAGGGAGGTTGGACTAAATGATCTTTAAAAGCCCTATCGAAACCAAACCATTCTACAATTCTATGACTCTATGATGTGCATAAAACCTAAAAATGAATTTCCCTATATGTGCCAACATCACTGCTACTTTATTAAGTGATTTTTAGGAATAGGTTAGAAATAAAAATTATTCAGAAAAAAATTATTATGCTGTTTCTATAAATTTGATCGTAATATTTTAGAAATTTTAAACACATTTCTATCCATAGGTGAAACAGAAACACTGAGAAACAGAGAGTCCTTACAGAGTAAATAGATTACTTATGTCCATAGTGGACAGAGGCATATTGCCAAGCCTACTGCTTTTGGGAATGCTTAAGGATCAGGAGTCAGAAGTGTTTTCAGATGAGACCATACATTCCATGGTACCAGGATGCTAAAAATGAAATGAAATCAAGGGGGAAAAAAAATCTGCAGGGCAGGGAGCTACATAGTATAATGACATTTCTATTTGCAGGTTACAATGCTAAAACTTCTTATTAAAGTGCAGCTGGGAGCTCTGTATTTAACTCTTTCAGATTACAAGTGCTGTTCACAATGTTTAAGATATAAATGTCACTAGGTAACCTGAAGGCTTGCTGTAAATCAAACCTGCACTGTATAAAAACTGTTATTTGTGTCCTAATGGGTCAAACAGAAGAGATACCCTCTATAAAAGAGCTGGATACCAGGTTCCCCTTTCATTGATCGAGGTTTCAAGTCTGGGTGCTTGAGTTTATGACAAAATAGTTCACAACACCACTGGCAGGAAGTCGATAGTTTGATAGATACCCTTTGCAGTTGGTCCTGTCTCTAGCACTTTAACCACGCTTTCACTCTGACAGTTATTACTGCTGCAATAAATTCTTCAGTAAAACAAATAGGTTCTCAGAAAATGTATTAGCCCAGGCACACTATTTTACTTAATGTAACTGCAAGTCTTAAACAGGTAACTACTGTAGTAAATAGACCAATATGTTTAGAAAGAATCATGTCTGTGTATGTGCATTTACAGTAAGTTATCTAAAGTTCCCTTCAGATCAGGTGGCACAGTATTTATTACACCTTTGGGTTATACGTTTAAAATTCACAAAGTGACTGACAGTAGCAAAAGCTTTAAAATCTGTTTTATATAACGGTGTAAGAATTCTCCTACAGTTTTCAAAATTGCCTGGCTGAGTTTGTAACCTGAATTCTCACAGTGACCCCTAAGACCCCTTGGTGCTGTTGAAAAATTGTATCAATTTTTCTCATACTTGACCCTGGTTGCTACTTATCTTCCAAATCTCCCTGCTATTTCTGTTTTCTTACAGGATGCTTAATAAGGATTAGCAACAGGTTCTGACTGGATGGGACAGGGTGATGGTTTTCAGAAGGCCTCAGTGGAGTCTATGGAAAGTAGTATTTCACTCTCCCTCTCCCCTAGGCTGCCTTTCTGGAAGGAAATTTTGAATTCTGGGTTCTCATCAGCTGTATTTCATAGCAAACATTTGTGAATTACCATCAATAGTAATAGACAAAATGAGAAAAAGGAGTTATCTTTATCGCATTAATGGTATTTTTCTATGTTGTCAGGTTTCAGTTTTTTCTTGTGCATTCATTAGCCATTTTCTTTCTACATAAGGACAAGACTAATATTAAAGCTAATTTATTAACAGCTACCTAAATTCCCTCCACTTACCCCACTTTCAGAGGGAAACTGACTACATACAGGATCCTTCAGCACTTCTTTCTACATCAGAGACTTTGTGTCACTTAGGAGAGATGTCTTGAGACATCTATCCTTCAAGATTAAATGCATCCCTTCTGAGTGGCAGTTGCCACAATTGAAGTAAGCATTTACTGCTAGTGCTCAGCCATGCAGCTAACTGCTCTGTGGCTGGCTGTGGCCCCTTGAGGTGTAGGACATTCATGGGGGAACGCTGGTAATTTTGTTTTACCCTGCAGGCATGCAGTTTCTGGCTACATTGTGAGAAAATATCGTTGAGTCCATGCTGAGATTGCTGTGCCTGCTGCTCAGAACTCTCATGAAAGTAGCTAAAAGGATAAGAGCTCTCTTGACCTTTAAAGTCCACATATTTGGGGTGATAGATCTCTGAGACATTTGCAAAAAAAAATAAAAAATCCCAAGCCCATTAGAAAACAAATGAGGATAGGCTGAAAGAAGTGATCATAATTCTGGATACCAAGATGGGGAAAAAAAAAAAAAAATTGTGTTGGCGCAAAACCAGAAGTGGGTTAGTGGGCCGGCAAATAAAGTTCATTTCTACAACTTAATCAATAAATGCTCTTAAAAGTCTGTTTCTTCTCGTTCTATTCCTCCCACAACAAAAAAAAGTTGTACTATATTCTTTTTATTTATTGATCTACATTGTAGTTTTTCAAAACTAACCTATTCCCCTTCTTACTGGGGATCAAATCAGCCAAAGCATCAGCTTGCATAGTGTGAGCAAGTTAAATGATGCAGAAAAAAAAAGAGCCAGTCAAGCTCAGGTGTAACTCCTGTGATAGTCTTTATGACCAGAAATTAATGAAAAAATAGTATCAGGGGGAACAAAATGGGGGCGTGGGGAGGAATTAGCAAAACTCTCCATGTCCATGGTTCAATCTGGTAGTCAGATCCAAGTTGGTAGGATGGTATCCTAAACCAAGATTAACTTCCCAAACACTCTCTCCATCCGTCTCACAGATAACTTTCCTCATTGCCCACACCCCACATCTGCTCAAGGAGAAGAAAGATCCACCTCCCACGCAGTGGGCTAAATAATTTCTTGTAGCCAGTATACCATTTTACTACCCACCAGCAATAATGTGAATATACTGTCTGAGTTATTGAGTTTTTTTCCAGCTGTTACTGTTAGAAGTTCTAGAAGAATGCAACACAACCCTGGTTTAACCTCTTGTTGCTCTTGACAGATATTCACAGTAAGGAACAAAGTGATGAAGCCCCTTTAATATGTTGATCAAATGGAAGAAAATAACGTCTACCGTAGTGGCATGCACAGGTTTGCAACACACTTTCATTTTTCTAACAGAAGCCTTTTCAGTTAGTATATTTCACAACTATAGGTCCATTTAGATATTACAGGGTAGGATTCAGCTCTTTCAATCTCAGCATAGGATAGTACGGGCCTGAACAGAACCCACAAATTACTTTTCCCTTTTTTATGTTTACATAAATAACACTATTGTTTTCTACAGCCCATAATGCTTACACTGCTATATATACCCCAAATGGAAATGATGGAAGGCATAGCGGAAATCAATCTTAACTTCTACCATCCAGAACAAGAAATAGGGAACAAAAGACAATTGCTCATGTGCCTAACAGTGGGACAAAGGTGATGTGGGTTTGACTTCAGATTGTTCCTTTGATTTATCTGTAGTTTAGACACTGAGTTCCAAATGTGTGCTTGCTGCCCAGAAAGGCATTCTTATCCTGGACTGTATCAAAAGAAACATGACCAGCAGGTTGAAGGAAGCAATTCTAACTCTCTGCTCTGTTCTTGTGAGATCCCATCTGGAGTACTACATTCAGGTCTGGGACCCACAGCATAGGAAGTATGTGGACCTGTTGTTGGAGTGGGTCCAGAAGAGAGCCGTGAAAATGATCAGAAGGTTGCAACACTTCTTTTATTAAGAAAGGCTGAGAAGTTGGGGTTATTAAGGCTGGAGAAGAGAAGGCTCCAGGACAAACATAGCAGCCTTCCAGTACCTAAAGGGGGGCTCCAAAAAAGGTGGAGAGGGACATTTTATAAGAGCATGTAGACATAGGACAAGATGTAATGATTTAAAGGTGAAAGAGGGTAGAGTTATATTAAGAAATTCTATATTATGAGGTTGGTGAGGCAATGGAACAGGTTGCCCAGAGAAGCTGTTGATGCCCCATCCCTGGTACTTGAAGGTCATATTAGATGGGTACTTGAGAAGGTGTTCTTGCCCATAGCAGCAGGGCTAGAACCAGAAGATCTTTAAAGTCCCTTCCAACCCAAACCATTATATGATTCTATGCATCTATTATAAGGAGCTATTTTGTAGTACCCTTGACCACACTAGACAGTTTGGGCAACGGGAATTTGAACTGAAAAGATACAGCCATGAGACTCTATACATTATTTATTCATCGCTAAATATAGAAGAGTAAATCTTCAGTAACATTACCACTGTTTAGCTTGTGTATTTAGTTGTGTGATCTGCCAAGATTTAAAGACAATTTCAGTTTTGCATGCTGTTACAAAGTTCCTTGGAAGGCTGTACCCTTATAGGAAAAAGCACAAGTAGCCTTATATTTCCAATTAATTGAATGCAAGATCTGCACCTTAGACTGTCAGCCCTTTTGGACAAAACCCATCATTGCTAAAATATTTCAAGAAGACTATACTGCATCCAAGAGACTGGTAGCAGGAAAGTAATATTACTGGAAATTCAATCAAATCATATGAATGGATGCATTCTTCATAATATGGTCATGGTTCCCTTTGCTATCCAAAAATAACCCTACTTCGTAACACAGAGCAATACTTGGGATTGCCCTTCTTTTCATAATAATTTCTTTCCTTATTGTACAAACTTGAGGCTGTTTCTGATGAACTTTTCTGGGGATGGACTGTCAAGCTGGAAGAAACCAAGGCAACAATTACTGAGCAGATTTTCCCTTGTCACTAATGTTTCATCTCATTCTGTTCCTTGTCTTGTCCTTCTTGCAGAAGGCCCACTCATCCCTTCATGCATTTGCCCAGCCTTCCCAGAAGGACACAAATTTTACTGTTCACGTCAAGCATCAGCTTATTGATTTTTCTTCTATTTCTATGGAGATTTTTATATTCATTTACTTTGTTACAGAAAACCGGACCCTGGCTCTTTCCCTAGCCACACTGGACATGTATTTGCTGACATGTCGTTTCAATTAAACTACCCCAGAGCTGCACAGAAACAGGAAACCACTCTCAACTTCAAACCAATCCAGACGCCGGAAACCAGGGGTAGACAGAAATGAGCTGCAGCTTCATTAACAACAGCCAGAGCAGCAAAAAAAGCAGTACTTGCAGAAGGAAGACAGATCTTCTGTTGATATATGCTGTACTGAAAGGCATTAGTTAAGCCCATTAGTTCTACTCCCCGCTTTACTATCTCAGAGCCCTCTGAACTCATGCAGGCAGCACTAGCCAGTGAGTTAAGAGTACATCTTCACTGAAGTCACACACAGTAACAATTTTACTGAAATGAAAGGAATGCAAACTTCTTCAGGTCCTCCTGGCAGTGTAGCCAGTACATTAGGGAGCTCAGTGTGGAAGAAACATATTCTGCCACTAAGGAGTATACAGTTATGGCTTGGCAGCTGCCTAGTAGACCAGAATGTCTATATAATTTATAGAAGTTAGCTTAAAAGTAGCAGGAACACTACATTACATTGTCTCTTCGTATGTAGGTATATTCTGAGAGATGAACAGCAATACTTTGGGGGAAACTTTATCATTGTCACATAACCATTTCTAATTGGTTCTTCAATCTAAAACCTAAATTTGGCATGGTATCATTTCAAGCTACTTTATTTTTCCAAACAGAGAACTTGCAACCTAAAAACCCACATCACTAATTTTTTTTCCAAAATTCACCACATTGCTAATTCTTTGTTGAACAAAAGTTATTAGGGAACACACACACGCGCACACACACACGTGTGTATGTAAATAAATTCTCACTACTATTTCTGGTGGACTGCTGATCTGGCAAGACTGTGTTACAAACTAAAAAGAACAGATGTCAGTGATGATCCCACAAGTAGCAGTGCATGGGAGACACATTTTTAAGCATTGCTAAAGAAAAGAAAAAGCTGCATAATGGGAGTCATACCATTAACAACATCCTTCCATTTAACAGCCTCCACACTCATTGCAAACCAGTATGATCTATCAAGATAACAAGAGGGGCACAGCACACAGCTAGCTCTTGTCTCTGGCTTTGAACTTTGGAAGTCTGATCCCTGCTTGCTTTCCTAGCTATGCTGCTCTGAAGGATAAAATACAGTTATTTTCTCACTCACAAACATCCTGTCAAACAACAAACACTTTTTCTACTCATAAAGTAATGAATGCTGTTCTTTGCTTGCTGAGAGGTGCTCTTTAGTTAACTAATGCAACCCTGACACCCAAAGCAGAGAAGAGTGGAGGAATATCCTTCTCTTGAGTGGCAGCCATCAGTTCTGTGAGATACCCTATGCAAGACACTCCAAAAATCATACGTGTCTCCCAGAAGCCTCCACCAATAAAGAAAGATGACTGTCATTAGCAGCTATGGGTAGCTTTAGCTGCACAGTGGGACCTGGATCCAGTCCTAATTCCACAGTCTGGATCAAGATCCAACAGGTATCAGAGATTAAAGGCCATTCATAACGACCACATTGAGATACGTAGTCAGACTGGCATCTAGTGGGGTTTTGAAACGTGCTTGGGAGCCTAACTGGATTTCTGAAATCCCCCATTTAAACACCAAACAATTTTTGGTGGCTAAAAACTTCCAGGCTGGCACATGGTTTTGATTTGTAGTCAATATCATCTGAAAGTAGAGCAATTCAAATCTAAAGATTCAGTTCTTATTTCTCTCTCAACTTGGCTTGGTTTCTTATTTGGGAAAAAAAAATGGCTGTTTTGCTCTTGGACAGAGCTAGGAGTGGTGGCTGAATGTAGTAAACAGGAGACAAATACACCAGCTAACAGGGTTTTGGTGTTCTTTTTTAGAAACTTCAAGTATCACTTGAGAGAAGATTTGGCACATGTTTTTATACAAGTACCACGTGCTGCATAGTTTGGTGTGAATATGTTCTCAGTAGACACAGAAAGTGACAACACATGCTTCACCTCTCATTTCACTGGGAAAGTAGCCGCCCAGATGACTTGACAGCAATGATGTTGTTGATCATCTGACAGCAGAACGATAATTTCCAGAAAGATTTTCTTTGAGCTGACCTCTGTCAGAGAATGACATTATAGTCAATTGGTTATCACTTTCTTAATGAAAAGTCTTCACCTGCAGGTGTGTCAGGTTTATTGAGTTAAGGTAAAAACACTGAGTATTTTGATGATGATGATCTTCACATGTAAATCAAACAGGAAAGAGGAATCCTGGTTGTTACTAGAAGCCTGTTTAGAAAAGAACATGGATGTTAGGTATATAAACAGATAGCGTCTGTTTGCAGATTGCATATTTCTTCTAAGTCCCTTATTCAATTAAATATCCTTCAGCCCTCAAGAGACAGATTTCATAAGAATTTTATGTTGAGAAATAAAAGCAGTTAAATAGTTTTTGTTTTATTTTTATTCATAACATTTTAAGTTGCTTTTGATATGAAAAAAGTTCATTCGATAGCATGTTTTTTCTAAGTATCAGTTTGTGTTTGCATCTTTTGATGTGGGATGTTATATTAAATTATTCATTTTTACAGAATGGAAATTAATTATTGTGTATGAAATCCCAAACACATATGGTCACAGTGCTGGTTAGATCTGCCTCCTGCTATGCTTTAGAGATTCAAATTTGGAGGTAGCATGTTATTTTCCATGCCAAGACCACCTATGGTTTTCAAGATATAAGTATCTGGAAATTAGCATTTTCACACTGAGCGCTTGTTCCAGCTTTAGTATACATTGACGACTACCATCTTGTAACTACATGTACTGGAAAGAATGTTAGCAATCTATAAATGTAATTTAAGTTTGTCTGAAAGTCTCTGACTGACTGCATTTTCTACATCTACGTTTAGCGCTATGTAACATCAATCTCTTCTTTTGAAGTGCCTCAGAATGTCTTTTGACTGATATCAGTGATTGGCATTAATTAATTTCAAGGGTCAGTTGTGAATGATTGGTTTGTCATGGTCAAAGACTGAATTATATATGATCAGGAGAGCACATTGAAATGGTCAGTCATTCAGTGAAAATCAAAGAACATAAGTTCAGACAGAAAAGAATCCATGGCTCTGTTTATGAATGCATCCAAGCCACTTTACATTTGAAATTAAGTTTTCAGTCATGAACCTAGTCTTGAGGAAATAACCCAGTCTCTAAATACATATTTTGCTATGGAATGTATAAAGATAAAAGTGTTTTTCTTTTAACAAATGCCAAGGAAAATAAAAAGATTCAGAAAATATATTATTTATTCCCTATTTAAAAGAAAATCAGATTCATTCCTGCTACTATTTAACAAACTCTTATTTCTTCACTCTTCATTAGTGCATCTATATTATATGTTATCAAAAAATTAGGAGAGAGATTCCAGACCAGCAACAAAAAATAGTGATCACTGTTAGGTGGGGCTCTTTTTAAATTTGTTATTTTATTTATTCATCTTCAAATTCTGTTTTGTTTCCCCTATGATGTGTAACTAAAAAGGAAGCAAAACGAATATAATATGCTCCAGGAAACAACGCTTCTTTCCAAGAACGATTAACTTATTTTTTCTTAACTTACATGTTGATAATTATTAATGGTGATGATATTCTAATAAAACTCATCAGTGGATGATCATGCGTGCAGCTTTTATAATAGTATAGTAAATATCTAAATTCATAAGTCAGCACCTAAGGGAACATATGGAGTAGCCATATTGGGGAATATCTTTGTAGATGTGTATTTAGAAACCTACTAGATAATGATAAGCAAAACGGTACCCCAATTTACTCACCCTAGCATCTGAATTGGTGGTGGTGCAGGCTAACAAGTATTCAGTAACAACATAAATATTTTTTTTAAAATATATTTATATATTTTTCTTATTTCATGTATTTTAAGAGTTTTCCAAACATAGACAGATACAGCCCTTATCAGTTTGTACAAGTGCTTGATTCACCATCAGAGAATATCTGACATTTAGTGCAATACATTTTAATACATAGCAATTATACACAGCCTGCGCACAAGATAAAAAATCAAATTAGGTTAAGTTTAGATCTCTGCAACTCTTTTACATTCAAAATTGGAATGTTATTTCTAAGAAATCTGAAGGCCAATACAATGCAAGGATTATTGATACACCAGTCAGTTGGATGAGAACATACTTTGTTCTTTTTCTGTCATAAACATGAAGGACAGCAGGCTATATACAATAGGATAGAATAGGATAAAAAAACTGTTTTATAAGATTAAACTAAAACTTTGGTCAAACAGTAAGATACTGACAGGCTAGAGTAAACTTTGGGCTAGACATCTTGGCTAAATATTTTGGGGTTTTCAGAGCAGTAGTCTGTTGAGCTGAAAAGGTCGGTTTAAATGACTAGGGATTTAAAAGTAAACTAAGGTATAAACGATTTTTTTTTTTCCTAATCAATCCACTGGAAATATTAGTAAGCAAGCAGGGGTGACTGCAGCTGTGCAACAGGAACACACAAACCATAGCTATGGACACTCCCATTAGGTATAATCTCAGTGCTACCCAGGCAAATTAATGTCGGGAGCCTGGGCCTTATTCAGGAATGGCTCCTGCAGAAAGGACACTGATAAGCTAGAGGCCTCCTTAGGGAAACAGTGTCCTTGGTGCTTAGGGAGGCGTGGGACCCTGGTTAGATCTACGATGGGAAGAATGCGAGGGAGCGGATCTCATAGCACCCAGCTGCACTTGGGGGGACGGGTAGTTTACCTTAGCACACTTTAGCTCACTGACCAATTAGGAGCTCAGCTTTTGCAATATGTATGAACCTCATTATTGACTGTATTTAACTAAGCACTGGCTCTTAATAAAATTGGGACTTGAGGATGATCATCGGATGTCCGTGTCTCCCTTCGCCGACAAATTAACACAGTCGACATCTGTAAGGATTCATTGTCAGGATTGTAAAAACAGGACTGGAAGATAAAAGAGCAATTGTTTTCATAAAATGCAAGGTTCTCTCATACCCGAACATCCTAATTTATGAACCCTTACATAAGAAAAGTTAAAAATCTGTTCTAAGTGTCCTGCTGGAAAACTAAGAGACTACATTATTTCTGATGTGTATCATCTAATCCACCAGGAGATAAGTGCACAACACTGGATGGGCATGGCTAGCAGGAGGTAGAACTGCTTATGGCATTTTACTGCAATCATATGAACTTCATTGGCAGCACGTGCTAGGATCCATGGCTCAGTCCCGCCAATGCATGTCCAAGGAACATATTACAGTGGCAGAAAGGTCGGCTGTGCCAGGAACAAGGGAGCTCACAGTTGTAGAGTGTGCACATCAGAAAACAGCACCACTTCTGCATCCTTTGTAATCAGTAAAAATAACTGATCAGGTGAATATGCTTCAGAACCACCAACTAAAATCACCCTAGAAGAAACAATCCTAAATACAAAGCCAGAAATTTTGGCTCTAGCAAAGCCATTTTCAAAATATTCTTTGACTTCAAAAGGAATTGGTAGCAGGATTTTATTAGAACATTTTCATGTTTATGTAAGATGTGACTATGGATCTATTGACATAAAGTGACTTTTTCACAGTCTCATACTAATACTGAACACTTCACTAGTAGTTTTAATGATTTTATTCAAGCTTTATGTTATCAATGCATTCTTTCAGTCAAAGATAAAAAATTCAAGAGGACCCTAACATATAAACCTTGCTAATCTTTATTTAAATGGAGTTTGTTTGCTTAATGGTAATTCTAACCTTCATCGTTGCTGAGAAAACTCTGAATATGTGGTCTAAATTCAATCTGAGGGCTAAGACCACATTAGAAGAACACAAAATAAATATTTTTCTAGTACATCTTGTTGACCATAAGATATTTCTATGCGTTTGAAACTTTTAGAGATAGTAATATCACCATTAACTTGACACAGAAGTTAGAATGGTCCAGATAAGTGCAAAATTTTACATTTTACTAGCAAGAAGCCATAAGAATGGGAGCTATGACAGTGAGCGGCATATCAGTGTTCTTGAGAATGTCATGGTACATGTATCTAGCATTATTTGTAACAAAAAATTGTAAGTATGATAAATGCCAGCTCTTCCCATCTGCTCCTCAAATGTAAAGAGATCCAATTTCTTAAAGGTGTTGAGCCAAAAAGTGGACCTTCTGTATTCCTGAACTAAACCGGATATTAATTAATTTTATTTCATTAAGTTATAATTTTAAATTGGAGAATTTTTTGTTTTAAATTCCTATGGACCACTGTCATCATAGTAGTGTTGTAATACAGGTGCAGTTCAAAACACTGGTGCATGGCTTTAGCTAACAATGAAGATGGGAGTGGGTGTTATTATTAATCCAATAGTACCTAAAGTCATAGCCATGCTAGGTTCTAAGCAGACTAGGGTCTGTACAAATATAGTACTTCCAATAGGTGTATGGAACACATTTAAAACACTCAGTAAATATCAAACTTGTTAAAAAATCAAAAATGGACAGCAAACTAACAAATACCAAACAAAAAGAAGAATCAGTATTGCAAATCATCATGGCCATGAGTGGTAAACCAAGCAAAGAAAAGTTGAAATAAAATGATTGGTTTACAGTAAACTTCATAGCAGAACCACCCTTACTTTCAATAAAGTTGAGATGTAATCCACTGTTTATGAGATCACATCAGGCAATTTTATTCTTGAAACCTCTTAAATACAATCCACAGCAGTTAAAACTGACAGTAAAGTTACTTCACGGTCTAACAAAATCATCCAATATCCCTTAAAATGTACAAAAATCCTTCCACTGCCTTCAATGGAGGTCTGAGAGCAAGGGAGATTTAAACAAAAGTCAAGAAAGTTAAAAGCTAGGCTTGCTAAACATTTAAGGGGTAAGTACTAAGGAGTATGAGAAACCTTAGTGATGGACACATTAAAAATACCTGAGACAAACAGAGAGACAGAAATAGGTTGATAGATGAGTAACAAGGTCACATGTAATAAATCTGCAGGTGATGTGTTTTAGGATACAGCTGGTGCCTGGAAGCATGCAGTATATAGTAAGGGTGTTTCTTCAGGAAAGTTATGTATTTCCAAATGTTGGTGGAAAGCAGAAACAGTGAGAGTAGGCCAACCTCCCACAGTTCACACCTGATCCATTGTGAGTAGGATTAAATACAATTGCCATAAACATTCATTCTGTCTATTAACATGTAAACTGATGGTAATATGTATAAACAAAAGTAGATATGTGTCAGTCATTTCATCAGACATCGCAATTTTATTCATTCAGTATGTACAAAAGGACAGAAGTTTACCAAGGAGAGCACAATTTCTGCTGTGGTAGGTGTATGTCTGGTCGTTTTTCTTTTTCTCAAGAGAAAATAACCCAGCTTTAGTGACTCACAGTACTAGTAAAGCCGTTTA
This sequence comes from Piaya cayana, assembly GCA_013389865.1. Lineage (NCBI taxonomy): Eukaryota > Metazoa > Chordata > Aves > Cuculiformes > Coccyzidae > Piaya > Piaya cayana. Next base: position 179,119 of record WAAB01020173.1, read on the forward strand.
ATAAAATAGCAAGCTCTGCAGGAAGAACGATCAGGCATTAGGTAGTGAGCAAACTAGTGATTAGGCAATGCAGGTAAGTAGAGACCTCTCAGTAAACAGCTGACACAAGACTTGCAAAGGCCCTACCCATCCACTTTCACTCTGTTTATTTTAAAGAAAAGCTAATAGAGATACTGCAGGCGAGGGCTACCATATCAGCAAAGTTAGGGGGTGACAGCCCATGTTGAAATGTGAAATAACCTACAATTTGCTTTTTAGTACTTTGTCAGCCAAATAGAGAGCAGAGTGCACAGGCAGATTCTAATTCCAATACCAGTAGGTTATGGCTAACAATCAGTTGGGGAAAGACCAGGCTTCTGTAATTCCAGAAGAGAGGAATATGAACTAGTAACAGAAGTTATTGGCCTGGACTTTTTTCCTTCACTATATTCTTATATTGATTGTGCTGTCTTAAATTGAATTGGCTGTTTATTATCAAGTTCACTAAAACAAGGACTTCCTCTTATATACGAGGTACTGGTATCGCACCATTACTATATTTTTACCATGATTATATGATTACTGCATCCCTCTTTCAGTGTGCTGTGCCTCAGAAGCATTTTTTTAATCAAGACTGATTGACATTTTCTGATTAGGAGAGCTTTAATTGTTGGGCAAGAGGAAGTTGTTATTTTTAAACCTTCAATGGACGAACTTAAAACAAGAACCCTAGGAGGTCTGAAAGAGCACCGTGTCTTCTCTACAGTCCAGAAATGATACAAAGTATTTACATGGGCACTGACATGATATTCTAACTGATGATGACAATACCTAAACTGCATGAATGCACCCTACGTACGTATACTGCCAATAAGACACAGGAGAGATTTCATTGTTATAGTCCATCAACACTACTGCTGGGACTCAACACAATCATTTGGGTGTTAATCTATGTTGGATTTTCTTGTTGAAATAGAAATAGATAAAAATCTCTGGTTGCTGAATCAAGAAGGGATCATAGTTCTAGCTATGCATGTGCTCTGCCACCTAAAAAATACCAACGTTTGTGAGTTCTATAAGAAGCCAGAAAAACTGGAGAAGCAAAGCAAGAGATTAATGAATCATTTTAAGTATTTAATGAGAATGAGGGTACATCTTGGACACAGGTCATAAAACTGGCTCAAGACTGGCAACAATGCATAATGACTGTGAAAAGCAACCCCCATTATCAACCTAATAGNCTAATCTATGTTGGATTTTCTGTTTGAAAATTGGTTCTTATAATAGAAATAGATAAAAATCTCTGGTTGCTGAATCAAGAAGGGATCATAGTTCTAGCTATGCATGTGCTCTGCCACCTAAAAAAATACCAACGTTTGTGAGTTCTATAAGAAGCCAGAAAAACTGGAGAAGCAAAGCAAGAGATTAATGAATCATTTTAAGTATTTAATGAGAATGAGGGTACATCTTGGACACAGGTCATAAAACTGGCTCAAGACTGGCAACAATGCATAATGACTGTGAAAAGCAACCCCCATTATCAACCTAATAGTCAGGAAAAGATAGATTAGGATGGCACAGTGTTCACATGTGGCCTCTTGGGGATCATTTCTTAAATGAAATCTTAACACTCAGTACTGTAAAAAGATGATTTGTTGAAATGTGAGGATGATTTCTTTCCCAGATATTTCAATGGTTTTAGCATGGCTGATGACATATTTGCTCCTTAGGTTGTGTACCCAGAAAAATGATAGGAATATATTAAATGTCAAAATAGCATAGTTTAACACACTGAGCATCAGACACTGCATTCATCAGGTTTCACATACTGCAGGGCAAAAATACACACTGCATTAAAGCTCTGAGAGACACAAAGAGAAGTGCGGCATATAGAGTTTTCCAACTAGGTCTGCTGAACTTACAAGAATCATTCAGAAATTCATACATGAATCCATGGCTGGAGCCAGTCTTCATTAATCCCAATGGTTATCATTAATGATATGAAAACCCTTAGTGCATTTTTCATCAGTTAAAACATGAAGGCTTTATATGGAGAGCTGATAACATGGGCAATGAAGACAGAACAACCTGTGATACTAAGTTAGAGACTCCAAAAAAATTGTCCATGTACCAAAAAAATAAATCTTCCTGTCCATTGTGTGGTGGTATCTGCCAAAAGAGCAACAAAAGGCAGCACCCTATATCTAACTTTCTGAGGGCTTTTCATTAAAGGACATAGAAAACATAAAGACATTGACTTCATATCAATTTTCCTGAAGCAGTGTCATGTAGCAGGACTGTAAACTGCTTCCTACGTCTTCATATGGATTAACGTAGGAGAAAAAAAGTTGTTCTGTATTCATTCCATCATGAAAAGGCCAATAATTACCTGGCTCACAGTTGGCACAGAGAATAAAAATATTTACCACAAATCAGGCTTATGCAATCATACTGCTTATTTACCATCTGTTTGTCTTTCTCAGAATGACCGTGAGTCTAGTAACCAGTTTCTTTGCCCGCCTCATCAACTGACTTTGAGCCTTCAGTGAGTCTTCCTAGTTTGACACTTGTTTCATCTCAGTTCAGGTTAGGATTCCCAAAGCTAATTCAATTTCATAAGCTGTTTAGAAATGAACAGCTGAACAGAAGAGACAGACCATATCAGTTTGCCATGGAGAGAATTCCCCCTGCAGCTTAGCACTAGTTATAATACATTGCTGTCCTCTGGTCACCAGACAAGTCAAGGAAAGGTCAGTTGTGAACAAAAGAAGCGATGGGGATCCTATGAGATGCAAAAATACTGCTGCAGGAGAAGTTATAGGAGTCCCAAAGGGTATCTGATGTTTTTTAGCAGAGGGTAAAGCAGGTAGCACTGTGACACAACATATACATTGGTAAGAAACCAGGATCCTTTAATTATGCTGCTAGCAGAATATTTGCTTTTCCTTTTTTTTTTTCAAATAACAAGAGTAGCCTTTTATGTACCTAAGTAAGGATGCCAAGAGACTTCCAAAACTATTTTGTCATATACGTGTGAGCATGAAACCCATATGACTTGTCACTCGCCTGAGTTGAGATGCATTATACAAGGGACCAGAGTTTGGCATGATATATCTGATGCTCTGGGTCAAAGTCAGCTAAAGTCAATGGGGCCCCATCTGCTGTCTTCAGCAGACTTTGGATCAGGCTCATTGCATACAGATAAAGATGAAGCAGAAGAGGGCCTTGAATTCTCATTCTGATTTATGCTGAGTAATTGAATACAAATATAAAGACAATACAAATAACTTCAGAAAGGTCACTTGGATAGTCAGGATAGGGAATAAATTTAGAAGCCTTAGGTAAATGTTTAAACTACCAGAGAAAACACTTAAATTGAAGGCATCAGGTAACTGTTTTATCATTATGTTTTTTTGAAGAATCTCAGTCATCATTCAAAATCTACAGTTTATTGCATTCTTAATGTAGGAAACAATCAATAAGGCTTTTCAGCTCTTTTCTTATGGCTTAATCCTACTGTTCATTTCAGCTCAAAGATCCCACTACACTTCAGTGAAATCTCACATATATAAGAACAGCAAGACTCAGCCTTAATGAGTTTCTGAATCAGCATCATCAATGACATATGCAAGATTACGTATAGATCTGGGAATAGTATCTGACAGTCATGTGCCACTGCCCAAGTGTGAATAGAGACAACCAGTGTGACCCACTGAATACCCTTGAGCAATAATATACAAACCCCTCTGTTCGGTAATCAAGGGAACAGGGTGCCAACCTCTGGGTGTCATTTCTAGGGAGAAGAAAGAGAGATACAAATACATGTGTGTTTCCATTCTGTTTTGACTCAGCTGTTCATCTTCTAAGAGTCACTAGACTTTCTTCAAAATGGATACATCATCCTGTTTATTCTTGCAAACATTTGAAGATGACCTATTCTGCAGCTGTCACACCCAAACCCTATGTATTTAACAAGGATAGTGGAGTCAATTTAGTACATCCTGACCTGAAATGAAGCAAGTTTAGGAGAAACCATTCTCAGGGTCCTGAATGGTTTAGATATAACACAAATTGTATGAAAATACACTCAAAGGCAGGAGTATCTGTCCTTGCAATGAGGCCATCATATCAGCTGTAAAAGAATCAGATCTCTCCTCCAGAATATGTTCAGAAGGAATAGTGCTAGAAGCATCATAACAGCATAGGGCCCTGCTGATGCTAACTCAGTTTACAAAAAAAAAAAAAGTTGTATTGGGATTACAGAGCAGCTTGCCAGTGTATCGAATGGTTATTTATATTGATACAGTATAATGCTATGGAAAGACTGTAGTCAAGTCACCAAATTCATTGCTGAAAGTGACACAGGAAAGCAGAAATGATCTTAGACCAGAATAACCCAAATTTTCCAGTTTCTTCTCCAGTGCTCCAGCAACTAAACAACCACTCACATATTTGAGTTTACAATATTAGTTCCTTTATGCTGCTTACAGAAATGAAATCTATTCTCTATTACTAGCAGAACTATAGTTTATTGATCCAGTAATAGGGAAATACATTTGAAGTGCAAGTCCCCAGTCTTGCCTGCAAATTTAATCTTAATCATATGACAGTCCCAGTAAGGAAATGGCACTTCCAAGGTCAAAAAGCTAAGAACATGTTTGTTTACAAGGTTTACTTTTGACTTTGCAAAGAATACATACCTAGAAAATCCAAGAGCCAGACTATCGTTCCTTCTATTACATTTACACAGAGAACTCGTTCCTACATGTGTAACTGCATCTGTTCTATGACTGATAAAATTTTTGAAATTACTAATTAATGCAAAAACATCAATGCAGCCATTGTCCATACCCTTGGACAATGAAAAAGAAAGGGATATGCCACAAAATTAATTTCACCTGGACATCTGGCAATTTGCTCCAGGAAAAGTGAAGGCCTTTCTTTTGAGGCAGAAATCTGCTGTTCAGGATCTAGGAGTGCACACATTGCATTGTAGAAAGGAGAGTTGCTTTGCTTAACCATACTTTCTGTACTATGCACAGAAAAGTCACACCACGCACAAGATCAGTGAGAAAGGAAAGAGAGGAGAGGGGAGGGCAGGAGAAGTGACCACAGGAACCCAGTGTCTCATTTACCCTGTCCCATAAGAAATAATATTGTCGGTTTTAAGAAAAGATGGAAGTCTCTAGAGGTGTAAAGAATGGGGAAACAGTATCTGGGCCTAAGCTAAAGTGGTAGGGAGCACAGAGACGGTGTTTAGGGATGGACAGGAAATGGGACAAATGCAAGATATTTTGTTAGGATACAATCTTTGGTAGAAAATTTGGCTCAAAATTTGACGGCTGCTTTATGTTCTTTAATCAAAATGGATAGGGAAGATACAGAAAGTCTACAATTTAAAGGGGTCTTCAGTTTACCTAACTTGTTCTATCATTTGGGACACAGAAAAGAAGGCAAAGAAAATACTGCAGACGCCTTTAATACCAAAGTATCCCCTGTTGATTTTCTATAATGGACATTAAAAGAACAGTATGCAGACTGTGAAGAATGTGAGTACCACAATGTATTGGGCCTGCGTGGAGTGTTTCACCTCTGTGGAAGGGCAGGTGGATAGTAAATTACCCAGACCCCTCAGGGGATGCAGCCCATTCTTTTTTGACTTACTAGAATATCATTGTTAATATAACCAATAATCTATACATTGTAGAACTTAACAAATACAAAGATATTTGCCTCCTTAACACCTCTGTGATACAGGCAATGCTGTGTCAAGTTCAGCATCCTCCTCAGTACATATATGCGGGACAAGTTTATCATTTCCCTCCATCTCACAAGGTGGAAAACCAAAGAAAAGGCAGGTGACAGAGAGCACTGGAAGGAAAGCTGCAGCCAAACTAGGACAAAAGCACAAGTAATCATTCCCCTTTCCCACTCCTTTACAGAGAGCTTCTTTCTGTTCATTCATGCTTTGTTAGAGCAATATTAAAAGTTTAACTCCATGACTCTGGTTCACACAAGCAGTCCTTTTGCAAGCAGAAACATCCCATGAGTTTGATAAAGTGAGTGCTGCTATATGATGGGATTGTGAAAAAGGGCCCCAGGTGGAAGTTGTTGATGGCCAAAGTTGTTCTAGTGCCATTGAAGGAAATTTTTTGTACCATTTTCTTTGTTACAGAAACCACTCATGAGATTAAGATATGGTTCTTGGAACCCACATCAGTATTACAGATCAGAAACTGCATAATACTGCAGTCTTCATTTTATATTAAATAGATAAAAACCACTATGTCTTAATCTTGACCTATTTTGGGACAATCATCATTTTCTGCAACATGCAAAAAAAAATCTGCTCTGCTGTTTGGGGTCATTCTGCAGCATGGCTGGGACAGGGAACTTTAGAAACACTTCAGGGTACAAATTTCAGTAAAACCAGCCTATTTCTTTAAACAGAGAGTCCTCATTTTCTCCCTGAAAGATGTGCAGGCATGCCTCACTAACAATTACTGAGGGTCATAAGCAAACAATTTCTACACCTACTGTACATAATAATTGTCACGAGAAATTTTCTTCACAGTCTTCTAAGCTTCCCATTTGCAAACAATGATCTGTATGATAATAATATATCTATAGTTTACAATGCATACACATTAGCCTAGTGTATACACAGCACAACTTTCCAATAGACGTCAGCATTGATCATCAAAAGTTTATTCTATACTTCATTGATTGGATTAAAATTCTTGGCATGTTTTTATCAATGAAATAGTCATTTTTAGTACCTCTGGCTGCACATCATTCCTAAATGGACATGATACAAACCTCCTACATTCCAGCATATGACTTTCTTGTGTGATACAGAAAGAAAAATTAAGCAGTCATAAGTATTAATAGTCTCTACAGTGCTAAATCAAGTACATTTTCATAGAATCATAGAATAACCAGGTTGGAAGAGGCCCACCTGATCATTGAGTCCAACCATTCCTATCAAACACTAAACCATGCTCCTCAGCACCTCGTCCACCCATGCCTTAAACACCTCCAGGGAAGGTAAGTCAACCCTGGACAGCCTGTTTCAGTGCCCAATGACCCTTTCTGTGAAATGTTTTTTCCTAATGTCTAGCTTAAATCTCTCCTGGTGGAGCTTGAGGCCATTCCCTCTTGTCCTGTCCCCTGTCACTTGGGAGAAGAGGCCATCACCATTTTGTAGTATTATATCTTATAATATGGTTGCTGCAAGAAAAACCTTCTTAAAAACCAAAATATTTTTACATTTAAAATTATTATTTTCTCCCAATTGCTCATGATCCCTTCATATGGCAGGCATGCACCTTATCATGCTGTTTCCCATAGAGCATAGTATGGTTATCTGTTGTTAAGTGCTACTGAACCTCATGCATATGATACGTGTTCTGCCCAGTTACCTCTCTTACTTGATTCTTTCTCTGAGAACACTTCTAATGAAATATTTTTCACTAGCAACATTTTCTGTGTGCTGACCATAAGGAAAAAAAAATCATTTTGCTTTGGGTTAAACTCAGTTTTAAATAACAGATTGTGTTATTATATATACTTTCCTCCCCAGGCAAAGGCACATACCTACTTGTATACGTATACATGCATACACACACGTATATACAGCAGAGTAGGACCTTTTCCTCTGAGTATCCTGTGTGCCCTGTAGCCCTTTAATGCTCCAGGATAAAATGCTAAAATACTGAAAACAGGTGTACCTTGACCCTCTGAAGATCTGATAAGATCTGACTAGATCAAAGGCCAAGGTCACTTGAGTCATGAGATTGGCTGAGTGATATTATTTTTGTCATGGTTCCAAACTGTTGAGAGGTAGAACTCTGATTCTGGCACATGAGAATCAAATGATTTGATAGTCTAGTTATTAAATATGACAGACAGATAAAGCTGTATGTTGCACAACTACTCTGTGATTAGTACCCTATATTTTACAATGTCGCTGCTCTGAATGTTGTAATACTTCCAAAACTCTTTCAAGAACTAAGGATTTTGAATTTAAAAAAGAAACAATAAAAGAAAATACAGATGAAATCTCATAACAGCTCTGTGAGGTTTCACAGCTTATTTTCCCAAACAGTAGCCTACTTCAATAATTCAACTGTAAAAGTAGTTCTATACTGTGATTTTTCTTCGTGCCCTTCTTTAAATATTTTATTTTCTTTTAATCAGATAGATGAATAAACTTGTATGAAGCAAAGGAAAGCAAAACAAGAAAAGTTAGCTCTATCTCCTCATTTTCATGTTACGATGCTCATAGATGCAGCGTTTTAAATCCAGCTTTATTCCTCCTCTATCCCAAGGACTAGGGAGGAACCCCATCAACAATAAAAATCTCCATGTCACCCATCTATCTCAAACATCATATTTTAATGTAATCAAAACTACGGTAGTTTGATGTTTGACATGGCTTTCAGTTCATGCATCTTTAAACTGGATATACATTTCTCTCTGATGCTTTGCAAATGTTTTTAAAATGCTTTGAGGTTCACTGAGGAAAGAAATTTTATTAGCACTCTGTATCACTGACACGGGTATCCTGAGTGCCTACTTGCATTTTGAAAATGCATCCTTTTGTCTTTAGTAAAGGCCTAATACCCTAATTAAACTGAAATATTTTTGAGGGCTGATGGATTGTACTACAGTATTAGATAAATCAGCAACAAAGCCATCAAGTAGTCTGGGAGGAGTGCAGGGGGCAGGGGAGGTAGTGGGCGGGGGAGAGAGGAATGCAATCAGGTAATCTTACAATCAGCAGATAAAATCTATATAGTAAAGTATTACATAGACTATGACTATAACAGGCTAACAGTGTGTTATTTCCAAGGTATAAGTGCTGCATACAATCAGAAAGAAAGCAAAGAACCATGAAAAAAAGTGAAAATGGGATAGAAACAGGGAACTTGCATTCAAAACTTGGGATTTTCTATTGTTTCTTCTCAGAGAACAGATGTTTGCTTCTTACAGATAACAAAAAATTATTATATAAGACATGTCTGAACGGGTAACAGTTGCTACTGTTCTTAAGACCAGGCCTGGAAGGAATGACTGTTTCTGTTTTGAGGAGAAGTGGGCCCCTTCGTCTCCAAGAATGTGTGCAGGATGTATAATAAATACCTGTCTGATATAATTAATTATATTTTTCCTAAATTTAACATTGCCTGAAGGGTAAAATCATTTTGCTTGGTGAAATCCCTCATGCCACACAAAGTCTGTGCACAAGCCAGATTTAATTGCTGTGATAAAACCACAAGAAAGACCAGGTTTGCATTAAATCTATAACCACATCTAGTGAAGAATAGCTTTAATCACCTTTGAAATGGTGACCACAAGATAATTAAAGGGAAAGTGTTCTCATTAGTAATTATCCAGGAATATCAAATCTCAGTTTATCATTAAGTCCAATTTAAAATGGCTTGGCATGAGTTTAATTTTTTCCTCTGTTTCTGAGGTTAATAATCTCCTAGTATTTCTTCTGTAAGGCTGGGGAAAAAATCAGGTTTGCCCTGTGCAAGTTCACAATCCACTGACATGCTTCATTTCCTGGGTCAGTGCTAGTCAGAGTGAAGATACCAAGTAGCAGCAGTGACTTCTCATTGAGGCCTTTGCCATTTTCACACTCAGGACAAACAGAAAACTGTTGGTTTTGGGTTTTTTGCATTCTCACCAGAGCAGCAATAGTAGTATTACTACAGTGCAATATATCTTCTTGCTTCTCTTACTAAACCCTCTTCAATGTAGTTTTTTCTGGTCATGGTAACAAACATTTGGTGTTTTGCAGATATTCTTCCAGTGGAAAATGGAAGCAGAATCTTACTTGAATCTAAGCAATAACTTGCTTTAATTTGGACGTGTAAACCAGCACTTCAACAGAGTTTTCAAACAGTGTACAAGACAACCCCTGTTCTCTAGAATCAAAGCATAGCACTGATTCCAGGCTTTAATGAGACTCACCTGTGTTATGAATTGACCTTAATCAAAGACCAGGGCAGAGTGCAAATTCTCCTGCTGTTCACATTGCTTCCTCTGTCTGACCTGTTTAACAAACCTAATAATGCACACCACATCTCATTAGGCTCAGCACTTGCTTGCTTGTAAAGAAAATGGAAGACCATATTTAAGAACATCAGATAGCGATAAGGGTAAAATACACCATGTGTAGAGATACAAACTTGATTCTTTTACAGGAACTCATTCCCCTTTGCATATTTTCTCTGTTTTCCTCCTCCTTTCCTCTTTACACACCTTAGCAAATATGCCAGAAGGGGAGATTCTGGTCTGAACTGCTGCCTATGAAATTTCAGACAGCATGATTTTGGCTTGGTAAAGTTTGGTGGGAGTCACTTTAAGTATTAAGCTCATAATGAAAGGGTTCTTGTAACCTTATCTGTGTTATATGGGAGAGATCAACATCACTCAATTGTTAAAAAAAAGTAGAAGGCTTCTTTTCTTTCTTTAATTGTAATTTAGTTTTTCTTTCCCCCAAGTTTCATTGTGGGTTCACTGAGCTATGCTCCCCTTCAGGCAGAAATAGAAACCAGAGGAGCTGCATTCCTTCAGTCCGTTTCTGACAGAGAGCATGGATGCACCAAGCTTAGCTGCTAAAGCCTTGCCCACTGCTCAGTAGTGCAGCTGTACAGAACTTGGCCGGTTTTTTTTATAGAGACTTTCCCGAAGATTTCAGTTGGTTTATTGCTGCAGAATTGTACTTTGAGACAGGAAAACATCACAAAAATAAAAAGGAAAGAAGTGTCAAAACACTCAATAAGAAGCCTTCTATTTCATCTAGTTTTGTGCTGAAATGGTGTGGTGCTAAGAAGTTTGCATGATACAGAGGAAAAAAGGAATTATTTGAACTTGGGCTCAGGTTTACGTTGAAACATTCATGAACTACAGCAAAACTTTCAACTGACGTAAAGAGAGATTCAAGTTTGTAATGAAACCAGGACATTTTACATGGATTCGGGTTTCATAATGCAGGTCTCTTACAGCTGTACTCTCAAAGGAACATATTGCTATCTCAAGATAGGATTTACATACTGTATGTAACTCCCCACATATCCCAGCAAGATTATTACTTTTTTTATATAACCGTAAATCCTAGAGCTTTATGTTGTGTCAAGGGAACAGATAATCAGCTCACTAAGGTCCAAATCCTACCCCCGAACAGGCATGTCAGGACCCAAGAGGTAAAGGAAACCCTGTTATTTGAGGAGCTAGATTAGCAAGAAACACTCTCCACAGCAGCACAGAATATGTTCAATTCACCCTGGTATGCCAGTGTCTCCAAGCAAGGATGCTGTCAGCCCAAATATCCATGGCAGCACAGGCATCAGCAGCCCTGTACCAAACAGATCGGGCATTAGTTAGGTCATGTCAATCAGGTCCTGACACACATTATTCTTTTCCCTAGAAGCACCCCTGCAACTTAAATTCAGAGCATATTTGCCAGCTAACATGGCTAATGTTAAACTATAGAGAGGATAAACAGAAAGCACTATGTTCTGGACCCAAGAGCTACTCCTTAGCACTAAGGGGAAGAGGGAAAGTGAAATCAGAATAATAATAATAATAAATCATAGTTCTGCTTTGATTTTAATGAAACCAGAGTGCTTTTTTCCAGATCTGAATATCCTAACAGCAACAGATAGCCCAAAGAGCCCCACTCTGCATAAATACCCACTTTTCTATATACATACCATGAGCATTCCACAATATCTACCCATTTAATTCCTGTGATTTATGATCTCTCCTGTTCTGACCACTTGTGGGTACCCTGAAGAGCACCTGTAAGTCTGATCTATTGATACATCAACAAAAAGGACTACAGGATTTCGGCATTTCATGAGAAGTGTCACTCTGGAAAGTAAAATAAGCCAGGAAAAATGCCATATTTCAAAGGCCAAGAGCAAACAAAAAATTTCCCTCCTGAGTAGCAGGATCACGTAAGGATAGATCATTTGTATTCAGCATAAGCACTGTTCACATTAGGCAAGCACAAAGCAGGACATCACCTTGCCCAGATCTGATCTTTAATACTGAACCCCACCACCTTCCTTTCTGAGTCTCTCTACCAAGCCAAGGCCCTCCCAGTCCACCTCTTTTATGTTGTTCCTGGAGGGGTGTGTATAGGAAGCAATTAACTCCCCACAGCTAGCCAAATTCCTGCGAGACAGAGAGGTAACTGCAGTCTCTTTTCTAGTAAGTTTAAGGATTAACCTCTTTTTCCCCAGTGTTTCAAGGGGGTGCCAGAATTCTTACACACAGAGAATCAGTGTACAGCTTGGAACATATCTGGCAGCTGACTTTCAGCAGGAGTCTCACATCTGAATGATGTGGGTGATCTGCCTTTAAATAAAACGTAATATCAGGGACAGATTAAAAGCAAAGTTCTGTGTTTACATCCATTATTATAGATCTGGTTCAAGCAAATATATTCATGTCCTGTAGAGATTAACTGAAAGCATGGGAAAGGAAGTCAGAACCATACAGCAAAATCTTCTTTCATTCATGCAAGTGATTAATATATAATAGAATGACAATATTACAAATAACAATACATGGCACTTATATAGCACCTGCCATCTGAAGATCTCAGCACTTTGCAAACAGCTACAATACCTCACATATGCTAAAAACATGGCTTATGATCTTCACAGCCTAACCTTTCAAAACTTTACATGCCATATGAGCATGTTAAAACCAGGAAATGAATATGTCTGTGATTTCATAGAATTAGACATGCTTTTAGGTCTAAATCTGGTGCAAATATGTGCCCACCCTGTGGGAATCTGGCCCCAGAGCGGCTACAGATAGGATATTATTGGAGTGAGGTATATATATGTGTGTGTGCATGCATATTTAATTACTACCTGGGTTTTCATTCATTTAGAGTGTGTCTTGGTTCAAGAAAAGAGAAAGAACTTGTAGTGCCATAAGTCATCTTTACCATATGCTGCCTGAAACAGAAACAAGGGTGGTACAGGTATCAAAATGGAGCTTTCAAGACTGGGGTGAGGGGCAGGGAAAAAAACCCAAAAACTGGCCAGGCTAGACAGAAGATTCATTAATGTGCCCTTGATGCAGTCTCTACCACAGGTGCTCACATAAAGCCCAGCCAGATGTAAAGTCTAGATCAGAAGTTAAATTTCCTCCTGCAGGTATGTTGGCAAAGGCACTTGGTGCAGAGCTCCACACATGTACACCTGATTGGTGACTGTGAGGAGTGCTGGGTGAATGATGAAAGTACATAAAATAAAGACTAACAGATTCAACCCATGTGCTTGGCAGATATATTAAAGTGCACAAATTATCATTATGTGCTGGTTTGGAGAATGCAACCGCAAGTCCTGTCCAGAGGCACTAAGAATTAAACAGGCCAGACATGGTCCCCAGCTTCTCATATGGTCTTAAGAACATCCAGTGACTGGAAAGGGATAGTGGTCACTTATGGACATTGCACCACCTTAGGAAACTGAGATGTTGTATCTATCTTGGATGGTCAGTAATCTACCATGTCACTTCAGTTAAATAATATCTCCCTACATATCTCCTTTTTTCCACTTCAGAGTAAACTGTCTCTACTTTTAAAAATCAGGTAGGATTTTTAAGGCATTTAGATCCATTAAGAGGCATTTTATAATGGTCTAGTGGTCTATCTGATACAAGAAGACCCAGGCATGTGAGCATATCAGTTCTCCATTAATCTGTTCTTGGCAAAGCCAGTATTATTGATTGGATATCATACCAGAGGAGGCCTCACAAAACTACTGCAATTCTAATATACCTTAATTTCAATATTATGAAGTATTACTGAACACAGTAACTCATTAATTGAAGTTTTTTGTTTTCAGATATATGTATATATCTCAGCACAAAGTTCTTTTAAGAATAAGAGTGAAGATACTTTTCCCTCCTTACTTCTTTCTCCTTTCCTTCATTTCCACGTTTATTCTTTCTTTCATTTCTTACTTACTTACTTCCTTCTTCCCTGCCTGCCTGCCTTCCTTCTTCTTTGTCCCTCTTTTCCTTCCCTCCCTTCTTTCCCTCCTTTATCTTTTTTCTAGAGACTTTTAATCCTCTCCACACCAAGCTCTTGAGTGAAAATTCCACCTAAAGCACCTATTTCTCAAAGTCAGCCTATCCAATCAGGGACCAGAAATAAAACCAGGTGAGCAGTCACACACAAGGAATAATTTAAAGTAAACAATCATAGTGTTCAAATTACAGATAATTCATAGGGTATAGTTTGCTCACAAAAATAATTCAGTAGACAATTACAAATAATGAACTAATTTGAGAAAATTGCAATCAGCTTGTATGCATTACATCTACAGAAGAGCTGAATCTGCTGGATGAGTTATTTGTTATGAAGAGTTCAAGCAGCTCCACTATTTACTTCATGGGGTAGCTAAATCCAAAAAGCACACAGTGGAAGCCACCGCAGAATGGAAATATTTACATATTATCTACTTTCAGAGTGCAATGAAAGTTGGAGAGAATACACAGCTAAAAAGGCATGCTAATCACCCTGGAAATCATAATGTAAAATTAGCATGTAATAGATGTAAAATGGCAAGCAAATAAATGCAAACTTGTGACCAAGCTGGGCCAGAAAATTCTAGATCAGTATCGTACTTCCTCAGTGACAGCATTTATCTCATGGGTAGAGGAATGGAATGACTTTATTACTATTGTTGCAGGGCACACAGATTTCAAACTCATTTGACTTACGTAGGTTTCCTAATTTCTGCTGCATAGAGATGGACTAACGTTACCAAGTCCATACAAGAATCTCATGGTGTGTGAGGTGTTTGGAGATGATTACACAAAAATCTGAGTGGTCATCTTGAAATTTTGAACCCAAATTAGCAGAACTGGAATATAATTGCACTTTACAGTAATTCCATTTAATTGTGGTTCTTTCTGAAGGCAAGGCAAGAAATGGAGACACTGGAAGAAACCCATATTTAACCCTCTGTGCTGGGCTAATCTATCCTTGCTCCGTTTTGGGATCTTTCATTGCAAAAGCTCATCCTGTCTCTTCTTAGGTATGGGCTTTCAAAGTATACCTTCTTCATAAAAACATTCAGTCCTGACCTTGCTTAGGCAGAGGTTTAGATCTGATGATACTTACTAGGCAGTTTCATGGTTCTAAACACTTTTACACTGTTTAAGAGCTTTAAATAAGGAATTTCTCATTAAGAGTGTCTTCTCTCAATTTCACAATCCCTGTTATAGACTCTATGTATAATCACTTGTGGAAAAATACTGTTAAGTCAACATCAAAGAAAGGAGTTTAAAATGAACGTATGCTATTTTGGTAAAATCAATAAATTATTGCCTTTCTTGTTCTCCTTTTCCCGTCTTTCTTGTTTTCCCTGTTTCAGATCAGACCAGGTCCAAATAGAATAAGGATGTAGAAGTCAGTTTGGGATCAATCCCTTTTTGATGAAACATTTGTTCTTACTAACCCGGAATGTTATGTAGCTTTATTTTTTTCTTTTTTTAATGTCGGTCGTCATTTCAGCCTGTGTGCTCTGCTGCACATAATTTGGTATACAAGTTGCAGAAGTGCCCCTGATTTGGCTTCAACCAAAAAAAGTGAGCTTCCTAAGCACTCTATATCCACAACAGTTCTAAGCATTCATATTTCCTACTATGCCATATGGCACTGGAATACTCAGTGGGAGTTGAGGCAGTAAAAAAAAAACAGAGTGAAACAACATGAAGCTACAAACAGCATTTGAAAACTGAAGTTGTCTTGCCACTCTGACCAGAAGATCTCCACAAACCACTAATAAATGTACTCTAGACCACAACTGGGTAAAGGCTGAGATAGACAAATCATTTAATAACCAGAACATGCTCTTCATTCACAGTGCTTTCTTTAAAAGGAAATGAAAAAGGGGCACAGTGTTTGACAAAGTATTTCCTTTAGGCAACACAATAGTAACTTTTAATTTATAATCCAGTTTACTTGGCAGAAATGACTTTTCTTTCTCATTTTGCTGCTATGTACTTTGCTAGGAGCCAGCTGGTCACCACTTTCTACCCTAGAGGTAGCTGCTTTTCACTGGTGTTTTATATTGTTCTGAAATTCTTAGGGATTTACAAGATGGAAGACACTATACATGTGAGAAATTGTGGATCTCATTAAAGTTGTTACAAAACTTCTACTTCATGTTAGTCAGATCTATTCACAGCCGCTGAAGTCATGAAAACGTCATCCATCTTTTCAACTAGGAGAGAGGACTCACTAGATTAATTTAAATGGCATTATCTATCCCAATATTCTGTACAATTTGGATAACTAAGGCCTCCACCCAGTTAATCACCAGTTTTGCAAAAACAAAACAGGCTCATGCTCTATAAATTCCAACCTATCCAGAATCTGAACCCCTTCTGTATGCAATGTTGGTTAAATACGACAAATGTAACCATCCCATCTCAGGAAAGAAAACAGATTGTTCAGACAAATACATATCTTAATTATCCTCTACTTCTCTGTAGATCTTGCATGTGGCAAATCATGAATGAAAAGGAAATCTGATTTACAGCTCAGGACATCTCATACAAAACCAATCATTACAGCACATGCACGTACACAAAATCTTCATCAGCTTAAGTTAGTCAAATGGTCCGGCAAGGAAACAAAGAATTAACTAATTCATTGTGTGAGCAGCCTGGTCATTAACAGCTTTATAGAAAAAGACAGCAGTTTAAATAAAACATTATTGTTGAAGTAAAAAAAATGTAAACACCACAATTATAACATTCAATTATTCTATTAAGCAAAATTAACTATTCTTGTTCTTTGAAAAGAGCAAGATAAAGCACAGGATCCAAATAATGAGGTCAGCAGCAATGTATTCGGAAGAAAAGCTGTCTAGACTTCTATTTTCATTTTCAAATTTGAGTGGTTGGGGTTTGTGTGCCTGTGTGCATTTGCTCCTTTGATTTCTCAGGGTGGTCACGTTAATAAGTTTGCCCTGGCAGGTAGAGTGAAGCCTGGATCAAGGTGTGGCATTCTCACTTTGATGTCGGCTGTCACGCTCGGCTGCCTCTCGATCTCTTTGGCTGCCATCAAGACTGTTTTTATGGGAGACCAGGTAAACCAGGCCTGTGCTGCTGTTTGGCACAATTCAAAGGAGAGTCAGTTCAGATATGCTGTGAGGGGTTCTGATCCTCCCCAGCTAAACATACAAGGAGAAAACAATTTGTAACAAACTATTAAATAAAAAGGCATTGATTCTCACTGGACTTTTAGTGGGCAACATGGTATATTAGTGCAATGGCAGTTATTGAGTTCTGTAAAAGGACCTGAAAGGGGAACTATACAATGGGAAGAAAATGGTAGACCAAGATAAACAGTGAATTGGCATGTATTTAGAGAATTAGAAACACAGTTCACAAAAACATTATAGAGGAAAGGCGGACAGTAAGGAGGGGGTGGAATAAGGCTTTCTTCAACTGGGAATTCACTGGACATTTAGTGAAAGGAAACAGAACACTTAAAAAGCAATATTTCCTCACCTTTCCTATTCCTACGTGCACTAGTAACTAATTACAGCTGTCTGCAAAGTAAGATGCAAAATTGAATGAGCAATTTAAAAGGAAGAATCCAGTACTAGCTTTTCCTTGAACACAGGGAGGTCTGTTTCAAAGGGAAGCTCAGCAGGTAGAGTCTATTATTTATTAGTGTGACTAATGCAAGGAACTCCCATGGTTCACATAAGAAAGTTCTTTCCTGCTTATCTCAACGTTCTGTAGCATAAAACCTTTCACACACGTTGTCCTCAAATGTCAAAAGCGTTTTCATCTGAAAAAGAGGATAGAAACAAAGTAGGCTCATCCCAGAAGCTGAATCATCCTGCTGTATTTCTGACATGATGGTATGATGTAAACTGTAAATGCTTTCAACAGCACTGAACAACATTTTTTTTTAAATTAAATATTTACTAGAAATGTGAAAGTTTCTTTTTCCAAAGTCTCTTATCTACTGGTCTTATTTTCTAGTCTTTAACCTGGTCAGTAAATGACCTATAACACATGGAAATTTTGAGTGACTAAATACAGGAACTCTGAATTTGGTCCATTTCACCTTGAACAATGAGTATTAAAATGAAAAACTAGTCATCAGCTTCAAGCTTTTCTAAAATCGCATGCCAGAGCAATGCTTATGCATTTATTCTATTCTTTCAAAGTTGCTGCCTTGAGACAAACATACACCTAGGGTCAAAACAAGCTTTTCAAGGCCACCTTAAACCAAAGCTAGAACATTAATAAAATGACAATAAATTTGTGAAGGATTCTGAACAGCCACATACAATCCAAGTTGAACTAATGGAAGTCATCTTTCTGCATGCCTTTTTTCACAGTGTAATGAACAATATTGCTGTCATCACAATAAACCCTACAATTTGAAAACAAGGCTGAAAACATTGCAGAAACAAGTGAACTCATTAATAACTTCTGATGATAAATATGGCAATCCAAAGAGAGGGTCCACTGCCTAAATTCAAACTTCTGCTTGTGGAAGTTTCTTCATTTCATGGTTGCTTCATATTCCTCATGGCACCACCTACAGTTTTACGTTCTTCTGTTCCATGGTCCATGCAACCTAGACTGTTGTTTATCCCTTCTAGATTTAGTCACTTTATGTTTACTCTTTTAAAAACCCAACTGATTACCTGGAACTGGCCTAGTGGGAGATCACTCAGCCTGAAAGAGATGAGAAGACTTTACAGAGCATAAATATTAGTGCATCACCAGTTTAGTCATTTGTTATTTTATGCATATTTGTACTAAACTGCAAGGGGCTCTTGGGCATGTTTCAGTGACAAAATCTGAGGAGTTGTTACATGATCAGTTCAGTTCCTGAAGTCCATAAGTAATCTTATTTTTACCTTTTTTTTCTTCCCCCTTGTGGACTGTAAGTGTTCATTATTTTATCAGTGTTAACAATGGAATAGATGAGTAAAACTTCCATAGGCATCTAAATGACTTAAGGACAATAAATCCCATTGGCTTTTGATTCTAAGTCAATTAGATGCATTTGAAATTTTTACCTTTTATCTGCATGCTTCATTAGTCAGATTTATTAACCAATCATTTAGGAAGGAAAGGGCCAGAGCAAAAGGATCCCCAAAGTGTAAAATTTACAACGCTGATATCTATCCTCACCAATTGCCCAATTTTAATTCTCTAATTTAATTCATTAATTAAAGAATATGCTAATTGACTGAAAAACTCAGGCAGAGGTTTCTCTCTGAGCTCTTTCCCGCTGAGAAAAAAAAGGATCCCAGTTCCTAACAAAATATACATATCAAGCATAAGGCCATTGAAATTCTTTTCAGATCTCAGCTCCTGTTCAGCACAGAGTGCTTTTCTCTGTTGGTACGCTATTTCACCTGAAGTTTCCCAAGAAATGGGATTTTCATAGTTTGCATTTCTCATCAATTCTCTGTCCCATTGAATTCCATCATCAGTAAGTTCATTCCAAATAGTCTATCCTGAGTTATTTTCCACTCATTAAAATTCCCGTATTTTACTCAGTCTCTACGCCCTAGTCCTACCTAAAATAATTCCTTAACATTTTCACCAAGAGTGAGCCAAATGGACGAAAAGCCTGAAGGACTTACAAAAGCATCTCTGCAGAGCAGAGTGTTTGTGTTTCACTGTAATTCCTTGTTTCCATACTGCTGACATCTCTGCAGGTAGCTTTTTGCCTCTAGGCAATAGGGTCATAGGTTTATATTACTACAAAGGGGGAAGGCTGGAGAATTTCCTTTCCTCTCGGCCCAACATGGCACGTGTGCTATGTGCTGTATTCCTCCACTCTTCCCATCTGCTACATAAACATTTAATAGCTCACAACTGCATTGAAAAGCTGATAAATTCTGACACATTGGCCCATTTTCTCTCTTAAGCCTGCAGTATGAAATAGAGTATATAGCCTTCTCAGCAAGAGAACACATCCCGATCCCATCCCTCTTTTTCAATGTGTTCAATATGAAGTCCTCCAGATTCAGAGCTGAAAATCTTACAGATACTACTGACCTCACACTCATGATGAAAAAGAAATCAAAACCCCCAAACAGCAGTTGGATTATTGGCCTGTGAATATTTCTGCCTATTTACAGTAGATCAGAATTAGTAAGAGAGATAGAATAGAGGTTTTATATCATCAATTTAACATTAATTACCTAAATCTCTTCGAGGACATGTAACAAAAAGCCCCCGACATTTGTGTCACAAAGATTATTATAACATATTGCCAAGTCATAGCAATGCTGCACTGGTAGATATAATTCAAATTTAAATCCAGGCTAAAGATGCTACAGCTGTCACCCTTGCCCAGCAAAGCCCTCTTAGGTTCAAAAGTTAGCCGTCCTCCTGCCTGCCTCCAACGAATCAGCTCCTGATCCCTGGAGATTACTAATCCCAACTTCTCTGCACACAGTTGACAGGAAGAATAAAGCTATTGTGCCTTCCACATAATTCAAGCTAATCATATATTTATAAAAGAAAATTAAGAAGTAGTTATTAACTCCTTCCAGTGCAGCTATTGATAGTATAGAGCTCATAAAGAGGCATCTGGAATAGCTTTAAAATATGTTTAAATTTTAACGCACTGTTGTAAAATAATAAATCTTTAAACAACTACATTTTGGATTACTCTAGTTGCCCAATATTGCGCCACTGTCACCAAGGAAACTTGGAAAGGCATATTGACAGAGACTTTTGTTTTCAATGCATATATTCACCCTCAAAGCACAGCTATAACACAGAGTGCGTCCAGTTCAGGTGTCCAGTCTTCTTAAGGAAAAGAATGTAGTAGTCATTTGAAATAGAAAATTCATCTATCCTGCAAGTTCAGAATTATTCTGATCCTTATTTTTGTACGTATTCTAAGGCATGAGTCCTAGAGTGACTCTGCACCCAGGGCAACACAAACCAAAAAGGTGACTACTACTCCTCAGTGTTTGCAGTCCCTGACAGTTCAGCATTAAAAAAGCACTGGTAAATCTAAAAATGACAAACCAGAAAAGCCTCAAAAAAAACCCAGAATCCAGCCAATGATCCCAGCCCATCATGGGGTTAGACAGTTGTTCCTCCACCTCTGTCTTCATGTATTTTCTGTTTTGCACAGTAGTGTTGGTTCATTCCTGACTCAAGTTCCCATTTGAGGCAAAGCTGAGCAGTGTACGGTGCCATCAATGTGTAACAAAGTCACAGGCACATAGCACCTTTCATGAAAGAAATCAGTATATCAGCAATTGGGGCCCATGACAGATAAGGTCCTCTAGGAACAGAGTAGGAAATGGTATATTTAAAGCAAGTAATATGCTGAAAGAAAATTAATTACTAAACCCACTCTCTTATTGTCCTGTCCCCAATAGCAAGCAATTTCTAAGTGTCTTCTCTGCAGTAACACCTTTTTAAATAGTGATATGCATATCTTTGTTGTTGAAATCTTTCTTTATTAGGCACCAGACACAAAGAGTATTGTTAAAAACAAGAAACTTCTGGATTTTTCTCCATATACTAACAATCTGTTCAGGCATCCAGGAAAGGAATGTTGAAGACTTTACTAGTGCTTTGAATATTAACCTTTAAGCTCAGTCAAAAATAGATTGAAAATACAGTATTTCTATGTAAATCCAGTTACATTTCCAGCACTTCCTTTCCTTTGACCCAACTCCAATTTTACCTCAACTTCAAAACTCTTAGGAAAGGGAAATAGCAGGAAAGAGAGACAGCCAAAAAGGACAAATTGTAGGATATTAAATACCTCAATACGACTCAGTATTTGTGCTGTAACAGAGGAGACCTGAGGCTGTGCGTATAAGCAACGGGACCTGTTAGCAAGGGCAGGATGTTTATATGGGATGGAGGAACTGCAGCTTAAAGTCATTGCTCTGTCTGACGTTGTCTTTCACAACAAATATTAAATAAATCTCACTTTGAACTGATTCAGAAGAGAGACCTGAGTATAATCTTCCACATTCAATGAAATTTTCAGAATTTCTCCACTCCGTGCTGGATTAGAAGAAATGAGTTATCTTTATAAATGTTCTGAAATTTCTGATTTACAGACAGAGAAATTTCAGAATAAGATTTGCAGAGATCTATTATTTTTTCCCATTTTATCAGTAGGCAGACTGATAGCACTTTTCCAGAAGTCTTTAAGAGAGAAAAGTAAGGCTCAAAGACACTACAGCTGTGTCAGGATTGGTTGTATCCGGGAAAAAAATGTATTAGTAATAAATGTTAAAATCAAATGAAGATAAACAAGTATGGCTTTAATGCATTTTAACCAGCTGAACTAAATCTCATTTGTTTATTTTGAGCAGTTAATGTTTTAAAAAGTTGTTCAGCACTGTATTTTCCTCTCATTCTGACACTACCTGAAAAATGTATTCTTTCTTTCATTTTTTTTCTCAGAAGACTGTGGATTTGTGTCTCAATATTTTCTTCTGTGTACTTCTCTCTCATTGTTTATATGTTTAATGCTGAATTTCTGCCATCCACCCATTGAGTTGTTTGATTATGGACATTCCCAACAAAAATAAAGGAGGTTCCAAAATAAAAAAAATGAAAACAGAAGTTTACAAAGACCTCTTAGAATGAATAAGCAGGAGTAGAAAATAAATGTTGAGGAAATGTCTCATGTTTACAAATATTTATCTTCAACCATTAACTATTTATGGAGGAAAATAGCTGCAGACACATGATTGGTAAATTGGATTATGTTTAAATAGCATGTCTAAAATTTGACTGAGCACAAAAGTTCATCTTCAAATAAACAAAAGTTACTGTAATGTTATAATCATTAAATATAAAAAAGCAGTGGTCATGACACCTGCCTGCAACACTTAAAGTTGTGCAGAAGCATCTGAGTTTCCTTAAGTTTTCAGTAAAATGTGAGGACGTTTTTATCTAGGAAAGTCACTGAAATACGTTACACTTGCAGTTTTTCCTTCCATTGCATCTCAGTAGCCAAGTCTGCTAATGATCTGAGGTTGCTGGGGATGGTAATAAAGGGACATTTTGTAACATTGCCAGCACAAACAGGTGACTTGAGCTCTCTCTCCAAATACTTAAGCTCTGGACCACTCATCGTGGAATCTTATTTAATGTACCTCAGATACGATACCCTGTTCAAAGTGCAGGAGACAGTGGCAGAAAATGTAGGTGAGCAGGGGGAGGTTTTTTTGGTTGATTTGCTGGGTTTACCTCTGCTGCTGAGCCTGTTATTACAGCATGAACTGCAGACAGCTGTCCTCATCCCTCACGATACTGCAGTTGTAGACAAACATCTCATCCTTGTTTCACTGTTATGAGGACTGATAATTTCTCATTCTCACAAGATGATTTTCTATTTGTTTTGTGGAGAAGACAAGTTAGTAGTGCACCCAAATCTGAAAAGGTGAGAAGGAGTTGTTAGCTGTAATGAGAAAAATTATTCTAGAAAAATAAATTAAATAATGCCAGTTAGCCCAGGGCCAGATATCTCCTGTGGATAAAACACTGTTGGGGAAAGTAGCAAACATTCTTGAAAGGATAATATTAGTGGCATTCATAGGACGTTTATGGCTTGGAAAGAGAATTGAATCCATTTCTGAAGGGTGTAGCCACAGCCGGTTTCAGCAAAATGATCTGATTGAGGGCTGCTGTAGTCCATGTAGAGCTCAATGGAGTAAGACCATGATATTGAACTCAGTATTTAAATCAGACATAAACCAGAGTCCAGAGTATTTGGCTTAGTATATCTCCTTCTTGCTAGTTT
The DNA here is from genome assembly GCA_013389865.1 of Piaya cayana. NCBI lineage: Eukaryota > Metazoa > Chordata > Aves > Cuculiformes > Coccyzidae > Piaya > Piaya cayana. The sequence continues at coordinate 202,919 of WAAB01020173.1, forward strand.
TACTGAAGAGTGGGTTTGTGTTCTCAACAAAGTGGAAATGTCCACCTATGCTTTTTACATAATTTAAAGAATATACGTAACAAAGAAGCAGTTTCTTTCTCATTTCTCCCTTTTCAATTCACAAAATACATATTTACTGTTTCAGGAAAAATCACATTAATATGTAAGCTTGAAAAACCAAGAGAATCTTTGCCAGAGGTAATGGAAATGAAGAGACATTCTCCATCAAGGTAAGCAGGTTACCACAAGCAACTAGCCACTGCCCATCCATTCATACTTGGACAGCCTATGCAAACTATCCAACTCACACTGTGCATCAAGTCTGACCCATCCTACTTTTATACTTTTTGACGTTATTTCCACAGATATGAAATGGGAGGGAAGTGTTGTCAACACCTATGTGCTTGTGTACGTGGCAGTCCATTATTTTGTTCTGAGCAATGGTAAATGATTTTAAAAGAGTCAAGACCATAATGAATTAGATCTTAAGTATTTTAAAAACTTTTCTGACCACATTGCAAATAACAGAGTAATAACAGAGTGTGCTATGGAAAGCATTTTTAGCTTGGGGAATGTAGATGAGAAAGCACAGGGATCGAGCAATTAAAAGTCTTGATTCCCCCCTCCCACCTCCAGCATATGGCAGGAAATTGGACCAGAATCAAATGATGTCTCTTCTTGGTGGAGTCTGACTTCCAACCTCTAAGACAATGGAGTCACAAGCTATCCTGAGGCTTGATTGAGAAGCCACTTCAACATTTCCATAAGTCATTCTGCCATTGCATATCTGTCACAATTTTGTCATAAAGTTTGCAGAATTCTGTTGACATTGTGTCATCTCAATAAATGCAAAGGGAAAAAAAATGAGTCGGGGCAGGTGTGAGCACAGATTTCAAGTCTAATGCGTGGGCTGCTGCATGTCTTCTGACATAATCTAGGCTCTCATACTTGATGTTTTTCTGGAGCCGTGGTGAACTCTTCCATCCTTTAAAGCGATCAACCTCATTTGACTAATTTGAGAAGAAAAAAAAATGAAAACACTTCACTTCCCCTCTCAAATCATCCTCGGCCAACTTGGATCTTTAAAAAAAGTAACAAAATGATTTTGGGCTTGGTTGTCATTTATATGAAGGTCACTTCACACTGATCTGGCTGTGTAAATGGACCATAAGTTACTTCTACACCCACTTGAAAGACCTCTTATGCTTGCCAGAATGGTGTAAAATGGCCTCAATGTAAGTGAGAATGCAGGTTCTTATTTTTAACGCACTATTCCTTTATGGAGATGCATCAGTCAAGCACATTACATTCCATTAACTATCTTTATGGAAGCCTGTAGCTTGCAGATGAGAAACAAAATGGACACCAGCAACATTACAAGAACAACACCCAGAGCAGGCATTGTCCAGCACAGAAGTTCCCACAGCCTACTAAATAATTACCTAACTTTTAGCATCTTACCAGGTCTGTTGACTGTTCAAATGCTTGGGCAAATAAGCACACTAGAAATTTGAGGCCTTTCAACACAGCAAGGTGCAACCCAGTGTGATGTGTGAAATCTGTAGGTACTAAGCGTGATCAGATCTTTCTACTGCTGCAGCCTTAGTGATTGTTTTTCTCATGTGCTTGATCCAGATATTATAGGATGATATTTGTGCAACCAAGCATACTTGCACGTGAGTTAATAATAGCAGCTGAGAGTCTACAACTGAGTGGACATTCAAACTCTTCTGTATACTAGCAGTTCAGTGCTGTGTGTCTTTATTTGCATAGCGGACTTGTCAAATGTCATGATGGCTTTTGATTGTGCTTAAAAGGAACCAGCTTCAAATTATTTGTATCAAATGGGCTAAGGAAAAAGCAACAAAGAGGGAGAAGTTTTGAAAACTTTGGAAGTGGTGAGGTTTCACATCAATATAGATAGATTTTATATTTTTTACCTCATTCTTCAATCATTCATTTGGTTGTATTTGAAGATAATTTTGATGTTCTTTGTAGAAGTAGTATGTGTGACCTGGATTCTTTGTGTGAGAAACAGAATGAGGTAAGTTAGGAGTGACATACGAATGGACAGAAATTAGAAGATAATGATTTTACATACAGTTTTGTGGCTTTATTGCATTTAATTTCCCTCTAAACCCCAGAGAGAGCTCAAAGGGGTTAGGAAAACAGAGCTCAAACTGATACAAAGAATTGTGTGAAACATGATTTGAGCCCAGTCCAGACTCAGTTTTGTAGGCCCTGGGAGAGCTAACACATTCAACTCCCCAGGCAGATGCCTTCCAAATCTCCATCTCTAATACCCTAGAAGCCTTCTGTTATTCTCTCATCTCCATCAGGCTGAGACAAACCTTCCCACCTTTGTGTAGCTCCCAAAGCAGGCAAAATCAAATTGTCTCTAACTTTCAGAAGATGATAAAACCAAAATCTTCATTAACCAGTTTTAATCAGTGCCTCCTACTCTCATTTGTGCATCATTTATTCAATGCTATGATATTTAATAAAAATATTCTATTTCTCCTTACCAAACAATGAATTTTAAAGCTAAATATTTCTATCAGAAATTCAGCCAAAAAGCCAATTCGCCCTCACATGCATCTCAACCATCATGCATTTGACCTTTATTCCCCTCATTCTTAATTTAAGATCTCTTATTTATCTCTCTAACCAGTAGGCTTGTGTAAATCAGATCTCATTCCCTTCAAAGTAATTATCAACCAGGGAGTTGTTAATCTCATTTTGGATCTATTTATGTGCAAGCCATGAAAAACAAAAGGTCCACATGCTACTGCACCTCAAAAGTGTGAGTGTTAACACCTTGGAATACATACAGCTACTTCTTTAAGTCAAGATGGGGACCTGCCAGACAACATGCCAATTTTGCATCCTGTGGCTCTTGTGAATCAAGGTTTCTGCTACATGACCGTAAGCTGAATGGGGTTAGCATTAGGCTGTTGGGCAAACTGAGGAGGAGATAGCTCAGAGACTTCTCCCAGTCCTGCTCCCCAGTGCAGCACAGGTCTGTATCAGCTTCAACATGCAGGCAACTTCCACTATCTTTCATCAGCTGCGCTCTCTGAGCCTTGTGGTGCTTACCTCATAACTCTCATATTAAAACTATGGCTTGTAAGATGCAAGTAAGGAAGTTTAATGAAGTGTCCTCAGCCTACCAAAGAACTAATATTTGTGCAATCTTCTTTATGTAGGTGTATTTCATCGCATCCAGAAATTACAATCATGAAAGTCCAGCAGCCAAACAGCAATATCAAGGCATGAATTGTCATAAATGCATCACTACAGCACACACTGAACATCCCACATCATCAGGGAGGCATGTTCTTCCACTTGTTTTATGTGTTGAAAGTCCAAAGCCAATTGTAACTCCAACAGCTTCTTTAGAACTGCTTTTATATTTGAACAAGAGTATATTATTTTGTAGTAAAAGACTCTGCCTACATTTATCAGGACAAAACCAGGATTTCTTATCTGGGGTAATAGGTGGGTTTTTACTCCAAAAGTCTACAGTGGCTATGTAGTGATTCCACTAACCCCAGGAAGTATAGTTCTCTAAGGAACATATTATCTTTTCATTCCCTTCTCTATCGAAAGGCTGCTGTGGCCACAGGTGCATGCTTTCAGGCACCAGTGAGTATTCCCCGAACTGGGCATGTTTTACCTCAGTCTCATACACACAACTTACTACTTCTTCTTGTACTCATCAAGCAAGAGCAAACATAAGTTTTAACTAAAAAAGAATCTGTTATACATAAGGCAAGTACTTGAAGAGCAATGTGTTGTTCTAATAGAGATATAGAATGGTTAAAATGCTGGCACATAGACAACAAAGTCACTTTCTGTTGCCCAGCTCCTGCCAGAAGGACAGGTACTTCCTTTACTTCTCTTCCTTGGTGTCCCTTTGACTTTCCCTGGAATGCTCAAGCAATTCTATATTAAAAAAAAACAAAACAAAAAAAAACACAAAAAAAAAATCCAAAAATTTTCCGGCAAGAGATAATCAAGGAGAAAGTGTGACAGCAATAATAAAGAACTGAAGGCATCTGACCCATGCCTGGGCAGTATGCCCAGGATAGATGTAACCGATAAGTCTGCTGCTGCTCTGCAATACAAATTTCATCTCGTGTTCCATAAGGCACTGCACAACCAAGTTAGTACCATGTCTAGAAAGAGCACTGAAGTCTTCTGTTCTTCTAACTTTCTGTGTTTGTTTTCCTTTCCATAGGCAAATCAAGAAGGGAAGAGAAAATATCAGTGCTGGAAATGCCTATTGTTTATGAAGCAAAGTCAGTACAGGCCAAAATTCTGAGAAAAGCTACAGAAAGCAAAATGAGAAGGAACGCATAGAGTTCGTGTTTTGGAATAGCACCAGTGTTACTCTCTCCTCCTCCTTCCAAGCAGGACCACAAAAATGATTCCAGCTGGCACTGCTCAGAGTCAGAACTTCAGGAAGCAGCAAGCAGCCCTGGTCACTTTTTGCCTTTGCATATATGAAAACCAAAACTAGAGAAATTTTTAAAATGTGGAGTGGAAGTATAACATCAGCTTCCTATCCTCCTTTTGGCTGAGACCTCTCAAGAACAATTTTCCGTTCTCTCCAGGGTTGTATAGAGACAGATATGCTCCTCCGGCTTTTGTCTCAACATCCAGAGGATATTTCGGAAACATAATTGTTTTTCTCACCTTGACTTCCTCACCTATTTTCCAAATCTGGGACTTCAAATCAACTTATTCCAAGGAAATGTAGATCTGAATTTACTGACAGTTTTCTCTTGCTCAGTTTAGCCACTGCTGCTTTCTCTGTTATTATATCCATTTCTGCTGTCCCATCAACTACCCAAAACAGTCACCTTCTCAAAGAACATATCATTTCAGATTCACTTATTGTCATGACTCAATAAGCTCCAGCTCAAAAAATTGTTTTTCTGTGAGATATTTTGAATCTCGTGTCTTCCTTATTGCTGGTACTGGTGTGATTTGTAACTTCAACAGTCATAGTCCAAAATAAGAATTATCTGTTTCTCTGAACCAACAGAAATCTAACACAAAAAATCATATTCCAGCCTTCTGCTAATCATGTAGTTTCTGGTACCATCATCCAGCCAGCAAATAGAGGAGGCCTGACATAAAAGTAGCACTGATCCAAGCAATTTTACATAAAAAAATAGAATGATCAAGCCATACTCTCATCATTTCCTAGCCACCTAGCATAACTACCACTAAGATCTCACTGGAGAACACCATACCTTATTTTGCCTCTTATTCCATGCTTCATGCCTACTGTTCCTTCATTGCCCCTTTTGGATAGGATAGGATAGGATAGGTCAGGTCTAATAGCCAGTTAAACAAAGTATTGATTCCACAATGCCCATGAACTTGGCAGTCCTGCTCGTAATTAGACAAGTTCTAAAACAACTTCTTTCTTTCATAAAAGTCAGCCATATGTGGACAAAGGTGAGCTAATTCTAACACTGATGGCCAAGTTACACATGCCATGCACACACGCACATGCACAAAAAAAAAAATCCTCATTATTAAGTCACAAAGCAATTAAAAAATTAAAAATTTCATAAGACCCCACATGAAAGAAATACAAGTGTTTAATGATGGATTATAAAGTGAAATTGAGAAAAAAGTAAAAGCTCAGCTGTCTCAAGGGCTTCCCTTGCAGCCTGTGATACTGATTTCTGTCTTCACCCTCACACAAGCCGCAAGAGCTAATAAATTCCTGGCTCCCCTGCCTGGGAGCCAAGGCCGATTAATATCTGCCTACCTTGTTACCTAATTCATTATGGAATAGCAGTTAATTTGATTTGATATTATTTTAATAAAGTTCTGTGATATATAAGATTGTTTCAGGCTATCAAAATAATTTTCCAATTATTACAGTTACTCAAGCAAGTCTTTTTTTCCCTTCATGAGCGGCAGTTGGTCTGACTCAGAATACATTAGCTCCTACAGCTTCATCCTGGCCAGAGGAATACGAAGTATATGCATGATTACACTAGAAATGTTATTGCCAATGTTGTAAGCCTGCAGATCGAGGCACGGAGTCCAGATTCATGTGCAATTACAGGCCCTCACGACATCATGACATTGATGATTACAATTCATCTACAAATAAACTAATACATGAATATATATACATATACAGACACAGGTACAGATACACATATGTGCAAGCAAGCATGTATATGAGTACCTGTTATTCTCTATATCCTGATACTAGAGTTTGAGGGGCAGCAGTACGTGAAAGCAATGTGGGATAGATGCTGCATCCCACTGGAACTTGTGTTCCTTGATCTTGGCATGGGCAGTGTCAATCTGACCAGCAGCAAATTGTGGATGAGTTTTGCAAACAGTGGGAGTTGCCTTTTTGTTTCTGTCATCACTTTCAGCAACTTCAACAGACAGTGACTTACATCCCTGCTTAGGAAGTGTCAGATTGCTCTTTTCTCATGGCTATAGCAAATGTCTAAGAGTCAAAGAAAAGAAAGGACATGGGTAGAATTGATTGAAATAGGAAAAGGCAACCTAGACAAAAGAGCAGGTGCAAACACAGCCATTCCATTTGCAGATGCAGTGAATGTCACAACATTTCTGCCTTGGCACGTGAGAGCATCTTCATCATATGCTTAACGGGTGCAGAGGATGGCATACCAAACACTGTCATGGTCTGATCCTAGTCCCATTGGACCAGGAAAGAATTTGCCAATATCTTCAGTAGGGGCAGAATTAGATCAGCTTTAGCTATTTCATATTGTGCGTACAACATAAATAGAACTGATTAGCAGCTATATTTTGCCCTTTGTATAATACTTCTTCCTCTGTTCGCATGAATAAATAAAATATCTGTACTGTCATGCTGTGAGTCAGGGGATGACCCTGAGTATTAAATGGTGGAAGAAGATATTATTTGGCCCTCCAAAATAAGAACTGATGGGACCATCTGCCTCTCTCTAAGATCATCATTCCAGTGAATACTCTGACACCTTCCCTGCACTCCTGAAGCAGTTTCTGACCCCATTGGGGCCCATCACATGACAGTGTTAAAGTTCACGAAGGATTGCCATTTTGCCATTCTGTTCTATGGTTTCCTTGCCTGGATTGAAAAAAAAAAGGTAGTGCAAGCACTTCAGTTTAAGCTACTGATCATTTTTAAATGATGGGCTTCTGCCTTATACAGTACATCACAGTTCCTTTTTCATATTCGTACTCCAAAAGTGGTTATTCCCACTCCATTCAGCTATCTTAGAAGAGTGGTGGCTGACCCATGGGATGTATGTCAAATATGATTTACAACCTTTTTCATGCTTCAGCAGAACTCAGCAAAGCATAAATGGATCAGAACATACCTTATGTATGTGAGGAAATACAACTTCTTTTTGTTTTAGTATTTGTAAATTGCCTTATTATTTCCATTGCTTAGCTATTATTAAGTGCATGAAATAGGACTGCTGATAGCAGGGTGTTGCCAGAACACTTATTGTGCAAAGAGTATATTACTATGAATAAACTGTATGCAACCTGCCAAGCGAAAGCACTATCATATCAAATGTAGAGGTTAGTGTAATTTTTCCTTCTGTACACCTATGTTTCTTAACTTACATTCATATTTGGGTGGGTTTAAATTATTGAAACAAAAATTATATTGTCTGCAGAAAGGATATTAGTGAAAGATGAGGAGGATGGCACAGAGGTCTAACATAAGGCTATTTGTCTTTCTAAACATTGACAGTAAGAATGTTTATAAGTTTTCCTTTGAAAATTATTGCATTTTTCTGCAAACTACATTTTTGCTAACCCTTATAGGACAAAATACAACAAAATTGTTGGCTTGTCACAAAAATAGCACACACAAAAGACTATTGAAATCATTCATGCTTTTAAATACACTCATTTCCAAAAGGAAGCTTCTTATAGAAATCCTGGCTTAACATCTGTCTCTGGCCAATTTTTAGTTTTTTAATATGTATTTTTAATGTGATTAATATTTTTAAGATGTTTTAAATGTAACTACCATATTTTAAAAACAAATAGAAAGATTTATAAATAGTCTTGACTTAATGTTTTGAAAAAAATCCCAACATCCTTATTCATAACTGAACTTTTTCAGTCACTCAGTACTAGTGATGCTGAAGTGAATTTACTAAAAGGCTTTCATGCACCTTGATATTAGATTGCATGTCTGAAAGACTCATTCATTTAAATCTTCCTTACTCACGTAAGTTGTCCTACTGAAGTCAATGTTTCTCAGCACGTAAGTGGGGTTTGAAGTCCTTTGGTACATAAAAGGGGGAAAAAGGGTTCCTTCTGATGATTCTTGCACAGACACTGGAAGGTTTACATTCTTTTCAACATCTCTAATGTATAATCAGTTAAAATGATTTTAGATGGCAGAAATTGCTACAAGATGGTTTTAAAATTTTTGTGTGGACAACTTTTCCATTTGATGGTAAAACTGGAAGGCCTTATCACTCTTTTGTAACTTTCTATATAACTTTTATGAACATAAACATAAGGCATCAAAGACTGCAGGCTGAAAACTTCTCTGTGATCCAAACCAAGTGGCAAAATTAAGTCCTGAAAAAGTTAAGAATCACATCTGGTTTATGGTCTACTTAGGCAACTTGGCCTAAGAACATAGCACAGGAGTGGATTGATGCAGAATAAGGCTCAAATTTAATAATCAAGCTTGGTTACTGAATACAGCTATAAAGATGGATGAAATGAAAAGTTTGTATTACATGTCTTCACTCATCACGTAACAAAAGAACATAAAATAAGGGGATGTTTTAACATTTAAAAAAAAGTGGTCTGAGCTGAAATAGGCATCAGATGTAAATAATAAGGAATAAGACTTTATGACAAACAATACTCGTGGAAGAATGTGATGTCCATTGCCTGATAATGGAAGAGGGACGTGAGAACCATAGGCCCAAACTGCTGTCAGTCTGTACATGTCTTTTTCTTTATGCAATTGACAGAAAGTTACCTAGCTGCCAATGGAGGGCTTTGCCAGTATATTCATAGAATCATAAAATCATATAATAGTTAGAGTTGGAAGGGATGTTTAAAGGCTCTCTAGTCCAACCCCTGCAATGATCAGTGACATTTTCAACTAGGTCAGGTTCATCAGAGCCCCAATAAACTAGACCTTGAATGTTTCCAGGGTCAGGGCACCTATTACTTCTCTGGACAAACTGTTCCAGTGTTCCACCTCTCTCATCATAAAGAAATTGTCCTTATATTTAGTGTGAATTTACCCTCTTTTAGTTTAAAACCATTATCCCTTGTCCTGTTACAACAGGCCCTGCTAAAAAGTTTGTCTTCATATTTCTTGTGAGCCCCCTGAAAGTTTTGAAAGGCTGCAATAAGGTCTACTCAGAGCCTTCTCTTCTCCAGGCTGAATAACCCAACTCTCTCAGTCTTTCTTCATAGGAGAGGTGTTCCAACTCTCTGATCATTTTTATGGTTGTCCTCTGGACCTGCTCCAGCAGCTCCATGTCTTTTCTGTGCTGACGGTTCCATTGCAAAATCTCTATTCTCCACCATTCTCCCCCTTTCCTTTCCTTTCGTTTCCTTTCCTGACTGATTACCACAACCCTCTCCCCAACAGGCAGTCATTCTCTTGGCTGGGTAGCACAGTTGTTTCAGTAACTCTGTATTCTTTTCATCCTCGTCTGATCATAAGTCCTGCAATATAGCCCATCTTGGATTTATGGGAGCTGGGATATGGGCCTGGGAAAATTCTGGAAGTGATGTAGTTCTGTGGAAAATTTCTCACAATAACTGATGACAACATGGGCAGAGATTTAATCTGCTTTTGTTCCATGGTTGGGCTTTCTGAATTGCCTTGTGAAAAACTGTGCCACACTGAAAATTTACCTTTGTAGATATCCTCTTAGGTATGTCCATGACCCTTCACTTCACTGCCTCAGTCTCTTGCTTTGATGTTCTAACCTCCCAGTGCCCCCTCAGAACTGCTGATCCCATCTAACAGCTGAGGAGTTGAGGCCCAGGCCATAAGACTTTTTAAAGGCCTTTCAAACATCTTTCTATACAAATTTCTATGTAAGCGTAACCAAAGGATATCCCCTGACCAATGCTCTCCTTTGCATTTTAATTGCTATTGTATTTAGAGAAACAAATACATACTCTATAGTACAAGCTGCTCAGAACTATGTCCTCTTTATCAAATGTAATGACTTCAAAGAATCACAGAATCACGGTGTTAGTGCATGTCAATGTGCATTAACTAACATAATAATAATAAATTATATAAATAATATACAATAAATACACTTATATTTAATAAAATAACTCAATATTTAAATACAACAAATAAATGAGTTAATAGATTAATAAAATATACTTTATTAAATGATATGGATAAAAAATTATATATTTAAGTAAAAGTCAATAATAATAAAAATAAATAAAGACTGATTACCAATGCAGGTGAGTTCATCAGTGATGTCAAGACCAGAGGTAGCCTGGGCTGCAGTGATCACACATTGGTGGAGTTCAAAGTCCTGAAGGATATGGAACAGGTGAGGAGTTTAGTCAGGAACTTAAATTATAAGAAAGCAAACTTCCAGCTCTTTGAGATAGTTAGTAGGACCCTCTGGGGTATGGACCTCAGGGGCAAAGGACCAGAACAGAGCTGACAAATATTTAAGAACGCTTTTCATAAAGTGCAAGAGTGCTCAGTCCGCATATGCAGGAAATCAGGCAGAGAAGGGAAGGGAAGAGATCGGTATGGCTGAGTTGAGACCTGTTGGCCAAACTGAAGAGCAAGAGGGAACAGCACAGGCAGTGCAAGCACCGACAGGGAACCTGGGAAGAGTATAATGATGCTGCCCAGTTGTGTAGGGATGGGGTCAGGAAGACCAAGGTGTAGCTGGAGCTAAACTTGTCTAGGGAAGTGGAGACAAACAAGAAGGTCTTCTACAGGTATGCCAACCACAAAAGGAACATCAAAGAAAGTGTACTCCCACCTATGGATGAAAATGGTGACCCCATATCAACAGATGAGAAGACTGAGGAACTCAATAATATTTTTGCCTCAATCTTCACTGACAATCACTCTCCTTATCCCTCCTGGATCAATGGACAATAAGAAGACCAAGGGGATATGGCTCCCCCCACTGTAGAGGAGGATCAATTTGCGACCACTTGAGGTACCTGAATATACATAAGTTTATGGTACCTGATGAAATGCATCTTAGACTCCTGAGGTTGATGTGGTCATCAAGCCACTCACCATGATATCTGAAAAGTCATGGCAATCAGGAGAAGTCCCTGGTGACTGAAAAAAGGGTAACATATTGCCCATTTTAAAAAAGGGTACTAAAAATGACCCTGGGAACTACTGACTTGTCAGCTTCACCTCTGTGCCAGGGAAGATCATGGAGCAAACCTCCTAGAAGCTATGCTAAAGCACATAGACCACAGAGAGGTGATTTGAGACAGCCAGATTGGCTTCACCAAGGTCAAGTACTATCTGACCCACCTAGTCGCTTTCAGTGTTGGGACAACCACAGCAGAGGACACAAGATAAGCGATGGATGTAATCTACCTAGAATTCTGTAACGCCTTCGACACAGTCCTCCACAACATTCTTCTCTCTAAATTGGAGAGATATGGATTTGATGAGTGGATTGTTTGATGGATAAGGAATTGGTAGGATAGTCACATTCAGAGAGTAGTGGTCACCAGCTTGATGTTCAGATGGAGATCCATGACCAGTGGCATCTGCACTGGGACCAATGCTGTTTAATATTTTCATCAATGATGTAGACAGTGATATCTAGTGCACACTCAGCAAGATTGCAGATGACCCCAAGCTAAGTGGTGCAGTTGTCACACTAGAAAGAAGGGTTGCCATCCAGAGGGATCTGGACAAGGTGGAGAAATGGGCCTGTGTGAACCTCATGAGGTTCAACAAGGCCAAGTGTAAAGTCCTACACCTCTGACAGGGAAATCTATGGTTTCAATACAGGATAGGGGATGATGTGATTGAGAGCATCCCTGTGGAGAAGTAGTTGGGGATGTTGATTGATAAGAAGGTGGACATGAGCTGTCAATGTGCACTCACAGCCGAGAAGACCAGCCATATCCAGGACTGCATCAAAAGAAGTGTGACCAGTGGGTTGAAGGAGCTGATTCTGTCCCTTTACTTTGCTTTTGTGAAAGCTCCACCTGGAATACTGTGTCCATTTCTTGAATCCCCAGCATAAGAAGGATATGGAACTGTTGGAATGGGTCCAGAGAAGGGCTACAAAGATGATCAGAGGAATGGAGCCCCTCCCTTATGAGGACAGGCTTGGAGTTGTTCAGCCTGGAGAAGAGAAGGCTCTGAGGTGATCTTATAATGACCTTTCAGTACCTGAAGGGGGCCTACAAGAAAGATGGGGAGGGACTTTTCACAAGGGCATGTAGTGATAGGAGGAAGGGAAATGGCTTTATATTGGAAGAGGTAAGAATTAGACTAGAAATTGGGAAGAAATTGTTCTTGACGAGGGTGGTGAGGCACTGGAGCAGGTTGCCCAGGGAAGTTGTAGATGCAGGGGCCTTCAGCAGGCTGGTCTGATGGGAGGTGTCCCTGCCTATGGCAGAGGGGCTGGAACTAGATGATCTTTAAGGTCCCTTCCAACTGAAACCATTCTCTAACTCTTTGATTCTATAGCTGTCATTTTTTTCTAAGTAACATCCCTTCTTGAAATATTTTGAGAGTACAGGACTGAGTTTCTCTGTTTCTCTTTTGGTATTTTTTCTAAGTTTGCAAATTAATTCTTATGCACAGGAGAAGCAAAGCTCTGATGAGGTCAGCCTGTATGCAAAAAGTCTCATGCAGTATAGTGATGAATTTCTACTTTTTCTATGGAAAAACAGACATAATTAGCATGTCAATAAAGAAAAAGGTCAAATAAAGGACAGATGAGAATACATCCACACAGAGGGAAGATCAGAGTATTAATCAGTGAATGAATGTTACAAGTCTTCTGAAAAACAAAAACCTGCTCTGGGATCAGGGGCCTCAGCATCCTCAGTATATAGCTACACAAGCGAGGAAGTCTGTCTTTGGAAATAAGTGGTACATATTCCTCTTCCATGTACTGAGGAATAAATCACAATCAATGTTTGAAAGTGCTAGATGAAAAAAAAATAAAGCTATTATAAAGACAGAATCAGATTTTCTCACATATTAAATTTTGGATTCTTATATATATGTTCTTGTATTGGGTTTCTGTTGCGAGATTTTGGCAGTAGGGGGGCTACAGGGGTGGCTTCTGTGAGAAGCCACTAGAAGGTTCGCCTACATCCAACAGAGCCAATGTGAGCCACCTCCAAGAAGAACCTGCTACTGGCCAAGGCTGAGCCCATCAGTGACAGTGGTAGCATCTCTGGGATAATGTATTTAAGAAGGGGACAAAAAACCTTGCAACACCAGAAGTTAGAAGACAGGAGTGAGAACATATGAGAGAAATGACTCTGCAGATAGCAATGTCTGTGAAAAAGGTGGGGGAGGAAGTGATGCAGGACCCAGAGAAAAGATTTCCCTGCAGGCCATAGTGAAAATGATGGTGGGGCAAGCTGTCCTTCTGCAGCCTGTGGAGGTTAATGATGGGACAGATATCCATCTGCAGCCTGTGGAGGACTTCATGCCAGAGCAGGTGGAAGGACCCAAAGGAGCCTAAGTGGGAAGCCCATGCCAGAGCAGGCTTCTGGCAGGACCCGTGGACCTATGGAGAGAGAAGCCCATGCGGAAGCAGGTTTGCTGGTAGTTCTTGTGAAGCCCTGAAGGACTGCATCCCATGGAAAGGACACACACTGAAGCTGTTCGTGAAGAAAAGCAGCCCATGGGAAGGACTCAGGTTTGAGAACTTCATGGAGAACTTTCTTCTGTGGGATGATCTCCATGTTGGAGTATGGAAAGAGTGTGAGGAGTCTTCGCCCTGAGGAGGGAGGAGCGACAGAGATGACGTGATAAATTGACCACAATTCATATTCCTCTTCCCCCTGTGCCACTGCAGAGAAGGAAACAGAGAATATCAGGGGTAAAGTTGAACCTGGGAAGAAGGGAGATGTAGAAGAAAGATTTTGTTTATTATCTTACTCTAAACTGATTGTTAATAAATTAAATTAATATCCCCAAGTCAAGTCTTACATTCTGCATGTGATGGTAATTTGTGGGTTATCTCCCTACCCTGCCGTTATCTCAACCCAGAAGCCTTTATTTATACTTTCTCTCCCCTGTCCAGTTGAGGAAGGGAGTGGAAGAGTAGCTTCAGTGGGCATCTGATACCCAGATAGAGTCAACACACCGCAGTTCTTAAAGAAATAACTGATTATGTCTTGCTATTCAAGTATATCACAGCTTCAGGCTGGAGCCTCAGATTTTATAAAATGTGCATGAGAACAGAAGGTATACACATAACTGACTTCAGAGGAAACCATAACTGAAACCGTCATAGTGATTTGGTGAGCAAGGGTGAGTGAGGTTTATCGGCACTCTTGTAGGTTTCAAGAAATGAAACAGTGCACACACTCTGCATTAGTCTTCCAGTATAACTTCTGATGAGTCTTTTAACATTCAGGTTTCCCAGCTGCAAGACAGGAGTGTTACAATTTCCCATTTTCCCAGAGGTGGTCAGAGGAGAGTTAAATTGAGATAATGACCTCCTTAGACCCTGCTGAAAGGGACCTGCAGAACCAATCATACATTCAGCAGTTTACTCTCCTGTTCAGAAGGAAAAGAAAATGATCCTAGAGATGAATAGTTGCACAAGAGACATAAAAGTAAGGTAATTAAAAACTGTTGAGTAGAACAGTGATGAAGTTTGAGTAATTGCGTTCTCCCTACTTAAAAAAAAAAAAAAATCCGTGTAACTACAATTAACTCTATTATTTTTTTTTTTTTAAAAAATTTTAAAAAATTAAAAAAAAAAAAAAAAAAAAAAAAAAAAAACTCCCTGAAGCTTCAATTGGATCTAGGATTCTTTTTTTTTTATTTGAAGATAGCAGGTGTTGTGCTACAGCACTGTGCATTGTTAACGAGTTGCCATGTTTCTCCTTAGCAATGGATTGGCAAAAAGATTCCTTTTAGTATGTAAAACACTTTATGGCTCTCTGAGGTGAAAAAATATATACACATAGACTAAGTAATACCCTTAAAGGCCTGATTTCTTAGGAGCATAGAACAGAGTTTCAGTCATTAGGACAGGTGTCTATGGAAGAAAGCAGCAGAACCTTGTTTCTCACAGGCACTCTGAAGCCCAGCAGTGTAACCACACATCACCTGCTAGGTACTATCCCCACTATTTCCTTAGTTCACACAGATTGATCACCATCCAAATTAGTGAGTTTGGCTCAGGCTGCTTTTGGCAGTAATGTGGGTTAGCACCGTTGCTTTCACCATCAGGTTAATGACCTCTTTTCCATAGTTTATTCCATAGCCCTGTCCATATCCTATTTCCACAGCTCTGTCCCATGAGAGGTAAGATCTTGAGAGGGGCAATAATACATGATATGGAGGGAATGCAAGAAGAAATGCTTTAATCTCTTTCAAGCATTTGTAAAATAACTTTGTATCTACAGTGTGAGCTTTCTCAAGGCACTCACAAGCTCTATGTCTAGCCTTCGTAAACTCCAAGCATTTGGGAATCCTGTAATGACAGTATAAGCAGAGTTATTGGTTTAATTGTGAACTCCTTTCAGAGGTTATGCTCTGTCCCAGCACACAGCTCTATAAGCGTAATACTCTCCTTACCTTTGGGGCACAAACTGAGATGAAGCAAGTTCTTAGTTTTTTACTAGATAGGATGAAACTCAGCAATGACTAAAGAGCAGGGTTACCAAACTTAACAAGGACCTCCTTCAACAGTATGGTACCATGAAATACTTGGACAGAAACACAACACTGAAACAATGAATAATACTTAAAAAATATTTCTACTCAAAGTTTCCAGAAAATGCTAGGTACAAATCTTCTTGCATAACCAAGATTTGCTATACTACTTTTTCTGTTGAGAATCTGCTTTGGTGAAAACTTGCTGTATGCCATAATTTCAATTTCCTGTAAGTTTATTTTGCTATTCAAAAATTGATCACATCAACATATTAAGAATCACTTAATCCCTCTGTGGAGGTTATGATGATTTGTATAGTATATAAGGTTGTTAAAAGAGGATGGACTGAAAACAAGTTCTTCATGTTTACACTAAAACTGAATCACAAATTAATTAGGAAAAGCAGAGCATGAAGGAAAGGTAAAAAGGTTCTGGTACACCTGTAGCCTTCAAAAATTAGATTTTCTCACCAGCCTACACTAGTCTGTAGTTCCTAAACTCACCAGTATAATATCTGAATGTCATATGATAACAAATATGCCCTGGATCGCTTTCTCAGCGTTGGTCCATTCTGGGCTGATTTATGTCTACATGTAAGAAGCAAGTCCCAGAAAATCTGTGTAGCTAAAAGAGGAGTGATCAGAAGTTGCAATGCTCCTTCATTTACAAAAGCTTATTCCACAAACCTGGAGTGAAACCCTCACAACACACAAAAAGATGTTAACTTCCACATAAGACATTGACAATACTTCAGGTGGTCATTTACCATCAGAGATTTCAAGTACTAAACATGCATCAAATAAAGCAGAAGAGAAGTCTAAATGGCACCACCACTTAAATTTCCCGAATTACTTTTTTTAAAAAGGGAGAGAAGAGAGTGCTAATTGGACTCAAAAGTGAGTGCAGAACAGATACACAAGGATGTTTTGAGATTTGAGTTTTAAAATCCATCATATTACATTGTGAACTTAGCTACAGAGGAGTAAATCTGAAGTTAAATCTATTGACATCAAATGAAAACCAGAATCATTGAAGTCAGGTTCTCCAGATTTAGAGTGCCAAGGCTGAGATTAGAATTCAACCCATGCTGTTTAGACAAGATCAGTGTACATAAAGGAAAATAGAAACCAAGAAATCAGAGTGCTAAGAATCTGAGCTGATAAACAGAATTAAAGAGTTTACATATGAGGAGAGAAATACTTAGGCCTGAAAGGATAATAAAGATGATTAAGAGGTGACATGACTGAGGTATTTAAACTAGCTGAAGATTATTATAAAATTAAGCTTGATTATCTATTTGAGTTTGTTGAAGAGACCAGAACTAGAGGATTTAGGTTTAAGTAAAGTGGGAATATATATAAGAAGAATTTAAGGGAGTACTATTTTGCAGAGGCTGATAAAAAAAAATCGAAGGTACTTCAAATTCAAATTTTAGAGACACGCTGCACTAATATTTGAGCAAATACAGTCAGACTGTCTGCAACTGAACACATTTAAGTGATGTCTGTCGGTTTTCTACTTGGAAATAACCAATCATTTTTACAGAGAGGCAATTTCCACTGATTATTTCTTCCCCAAGTATCTAGATCAAAACAAAGATACAGAGCTTAAAGCTGTGCAGGTTTTTGGAGCAATGTCAGTTTCCACTTGGTGCAGATCTAGTCTTGCACTTTTCTTGCTTTCTTTCATTTGGCATGACTGACAGACTCGGGCCTCCAGAGCTTTGTTGCACGCACAGGCAGGGTGGCATGAGGAAGCTTACATTTCTATTGTCCATGGGTAACCTGTTTGGTGGGTAATTAAAGGATTTTAGTCTCCAGCACAGTCAATCTGGCACCTTTCAACAACTCAAGCTGACAGGAGCAGAGACAGAAAAGGAAGAACACTCTTAATTCTTGATGAAGGAGAAAAAATAATAATTACTTGGAAAAGATAAATAAGTTTTAAGAGCAGTATATCACTGGGTATTTTGGTATCTCTGAATCACTGTAGATCTCGATCAGCCTAATGCCCTTCCTCCAAACATCTTTATATACATAAAATTTTGCCTGCCTCAGTACCTACAGCTCTGCTATAATTCCACTTCATTTTTCATGAGTGAAAATGAAAAGCGAGTCTAATCAGTGTTGAGTAACCCTGCAAATCAAAAGATAAATCTGGAAAAAAAAATCAAATAAGAAAATAACCCAAAGGTTTACTTCCATAGTCACACCTTATGTTTATCCTTCTCCCTTTCTTTCCCAATCCTACAAGCCTACATCCCTATAAATGGGATTAATCAGAAGAAATTTAAGTCACTTTAGAGAATGGGAATAGGAAAGAGTGTTAATATTTCATCTTTTCTCTCATATCAGATTATATTATAAGACTTAGAGGAGGCAATATGTCAGGCATATGTAAAGTCTCAACCTGGTTCAATTCCTTAAGGATCATCTTTTAACTCAGACTGCAAGGTTCCAGTGCTGTTCTGTGAACATGCCTCACTAGCAACACTGGAAAAGTTTTGTTCAGATGGCTTCATGAAGGGGTGCTTTTTGGTCAGGAAACATGTCATTTGGATGGGAGGTTTGAGGCTGAATTTCCTCAGAACACAAATGCTTTAGACTCCATTGCTCACCAGCAATTACTTTAACTCCTTTAAGCTATCACTACTTCCAAATCAGCCTGAAAAGGTGACAGCGAACCCATCATTCACAAAGAAGTGAGGGGCAGGAAGGAGCACTGCTCCATGAATCCTAGCCTCACAGAGCAGGGACTTGTCATGTGGGCAACAAAACTGAGGATATAGGTAGGATTTCCACAACTTTTTTTCCTTTGTGAATCTACATTGTTGGCTATTTTTGCTTGCCCTATTCAGGGCTGGTTCCATCTTATTTTGTTTAAGCAGTTAACTAAACATCAAAGGTAAAGTCACTCTACATTTCTTACACAACTGATGAAGAAAGCTGTCTGTCTTCATAGGGGAATTTGGCTTTCAGTCAGTTGCAAGGTAAATTGCCTGTACCTGTCTTTCTCTTGATCACATAAGAAGACTACAGTAACTGTTCTTCTAAATTAAACATCTCAGTTACATTTCTAATTAGATTCCTTAGTGCATAAGTGACTGTGAAGTCCAGTCCTGAGACACCTGAAAATTTTCGCAAGCTCTATAGTGCAGGTTTGTGAATTTGATTCTCGGAACTTGACATCAAAATTTAGGTGAAAAATACCATGCTAAGCACCTTTCTGAATCTTTCCCAGGGACACAGAAGTTGTGAATTTAATTCATTCCACTCATAGCATAGGATATTATGCTAGCCACTGTAGCATCCTTCTTATTTTTCAGTCTTGTTTCCTTGAAGAAAGAAGACTGGTGTGACTATGTAGATGGGCTGGCTTCCTCAGCCTTGAATAGATCTTTCCCTGAATAAAATCCATTGACCAACTACATGCAAAATCACTAAAATGCTTAAGTTCCAATGTACTTATGAAAATCAGTGGGTAAAAGAAACCAAAACTGATGCCTCCTGTGAAAAAATAAAAAAGACAAAAATAGTCCATTGTCCACTCTGTTTGGCAATGGCCAACTGGCTGATCAACCACAGATGTGACATTTTTTTCTCAACAGGGAAAAAATAAAGGGATAGAGTTTGGGGAGAACCTATTAAAGTGTGCCAAGGATGTGGAAGTTTAGGGAACAAAATATTTTTATCCTCTTATATACTGAAAGACAGACTGTATTTTTTTCCCCATCACTTAAGGAAGAACTCTGTTTTTCAATGTGAATGAAGTAGATATGATTGTGTCTCCCATTATTTTTTTTCACCAGGATCTAATAAGTAAGTATAGGAGGAAAATGTAGTTATCTAAATAAAAATATTTACCGTGGTTTTTTATTATTTTGCACAGTTGAGATTTTTTTTTGTTTTGCACTTAATTACAGGACAGCAAATTTATATATTTTTGTGCACAGCTCCACTTATGCATACACAAGTTACAAATGGAAAAGTGTATTTTTCTGTAAACTGCAGTTGGGATGACAAAAGTGGTTTTAGGGTCATACTTAATAGGTCAAAAATGCTATCACCACTTGAAGCAAAATGTAGAAATAATACAAAACCATTTGGCCAATTCTCACTTATTTAATTTTATGCTGGATCAGCTATCAACTGTCTTCCTGCAGTTGTCATCAGGCCAGGATAAACACTATACAGTATGCTCTGATTAATTTCACATAAGTACTGTCAAGCTCTTATACTTGAGCCACATCACATTTTGTATAGAAGATGATGCAGTTGTGCACAGATCTGGTATTAGTGAGCACGGAATCAAGGATTAAACTACAGCTTCCCTTTCTTTGGAGGTAACAAATGGTAGCCAAGTGTGACTTACAGGCCATAGACCTCCTCTGATGCTGGCCAGTTTTCCATATTCAATCCAAGCATATGAGCATTTTAGTACTGTATCCATAAGAATTTCACTTCCCATTATGTTGTCCCAAATATTGCACTGAGCCTGATTTACTCCCAGATGATTATACATAATGGGCAATGTTTGGATGAAAGTGTGCTGCAGGGATTGTGAGCAAATGATCTGTCTCAAACTTACAATATGGGACTATCCTACCATTAACAGATTCTTCTGACATTATTTCAAGCAGTGAGATTATTAAGTGTCATACAGCTAAATAGAAGAGGTCATTCAATGGAAATATCAGCAAATTCAGTCATGTAAAAAACATAGTACCAAATGCTGTATGTGAGATTAGCCCACCTCTGCCCTAAATCTATAGAAGATCCATTTCAAACTGGTATGTGAAATAACATCATTTTATGTGCTGCATGGTAAAACAATACCAGCTCTGTGCTTCACACTCTTTTACTGTGCTGGAAAAGGTTTCGTGCTTGGTCACTGGCTTGCAAGAAAGAGGGAAGAAAGCATTTTAATAATGCAAATAAAAAGGTAACTGGGCAGTTTAAATGATATATAGTTACTAGACAACTGGCAAGACATAGATTTTAAGAATATTCCTATCAAACAGCTGATCACAGATAATGTTAGCCCATCTTTCTAGGTCTGATTGAATGGCCTCAAATGATGTGTGTATATAAGTATGCCATGGAAATAATTTTATGGAAGGCAGAAAACACCATAATCCCAAAACATCAAGCCCGATACCTAATCTCTTCTCTCTGGGCTTCAAAGAAGCGGCCTCAGCCCTTGATACAGCCTGATCTCAATTTACAGAATAGGCATTCTGCTTGAGGGAATGAGAACAAGAAATGCTCTGAGATGAATTTAACCCAGCTGGATCATGTTGGATAACAAATCTAACTAGAAAAAATGGTATCTCCATTTCAGGAACAGTGTAACCTTTCACTGTGTCCACTCAGTGAAGGACTAAGAAAAGCAGAGAAGACCAACACAGAATGAAAGAGGATCTTGTGGACAAAATACTGGAGTATAACCTAGGGATACTGAATGAATCTGTTGCTTCACATTTGGTTTTTCCTGCTTGCCCTTATCCATCTTTTTTCATTTATTTGTACAATTTCTAGCATAAGGGAGTCAATACACATTGCTGTAATCAATTAATAGCAACAGTGGCATGGGATAGCATAAAAGCAGAAATGTGAGCAGGAGGAGAGAAAGTGTTGCACTCTGTGATAGTGTTCCACAATGAGACATTGTTCCTTGAACTTAAACTCATTAGGCATTTGGGAGAATGGAAAAGTGATAATGTTATTGTCAAAAACTGTAGATGCAAATAGTTTAGTAAGAGTATTTTTTAAAGCCTCTGGAACAAAATGGTTAATTCCTGTATGCCCAGCCCCACCTGTAAACAACTTTTGGTGTGAGAAGTGCTGGGAAATTGAAAGCATTGAATTTTTTAACCCAGTCAGGATGTTCTACCATTAGAAGAATATAATAGAACTGGATCTTATTTGCTAATACTTCTTTGGATTCTTTGGAAACTGAGATGAAAGAAAGGGTGCCTTTGTCGTGAAGGGAAATAATTGTTCCTATAATGCAAGAATTTTAACTCCAGCCTAGTTCACCAGTGCCTGTGTGACCTTGCTCACATTTAAGCAGAGCTTCCTAGCAGTCATGCCATAGTTCTCCCACAGAAGATGTTGAGGACAGAGGTGGTCTATTATGGGTCTAGAGTGGGCTTAGACTCATGCAGATAGTCTATCCTTTAAACATCATGCTCTGAATGACCTAGGGGTTTTCAAACCTTGTCAAAGCTCAGTAAAGACACTGAAAGGATATACCAAGGAAATATCTCTTCATAACTGCTTTTTTCCCTATGCTTTCCTATGCTTTCATTACTGTCCCTGACAGAAACAGAATAGTTGAAAGGTTGTTCCGCTGAGGAATGTTTGCTCTTCTGTTACAGTTCTGCTTTGATACAGATGATTCAGTGCAGGTCTCAGATTCAGATCTCTGCAGGCCTCAGTTTCTTCCATCCACCTTTTGTCTACCTTGACTAATTCAGTAGTAAGCTTGAATTCCAGCCCCACTGGTTTATGGGAGATTTGCCATTAGCTTTGCTGAGCAAAGATTTTCTCTTACATTCTTTGAGCCCAGGACTGTCTCTTATTATGTGTGCGCCACGTCTAGCTCACTGGGGTGCTGAAGTCATTTGGGACTGCCAGATGCTACTGTAATGCGAATAAATCTTAGTATACATGGAGGAAGACGAGAGATCATATAGGTTTTCTTTTAACCACTATATAAAAATCCTCTCAAACTGGAAGGACTTCAAGATATTACATTAGAAACAGCTTTTTTTTCCCCCTTTTTCCAGAATCTCCAGCATTTTTCATGTACAGACTGAGGGCTAACAGTTCTTCACGGTATTTACAGGAAAAATGCATAGTGCTAAATAATCGCCACATGCTGTGGGAGGAACTTCTGTTTTTAATAAAACCAATCTGGTCTGGATCAATGATAAGGGGGCATAATTTCTTCAAATGGGAAGCCAGCTCTTTGAAAAGAATCCTGCAGCCTATATTAACCTCAGATCAGGGTCTGCAGGGTAAGCAGAAATAAGAGGTTTGGCTATTTTTTGAATAAAGAGTATTGTCCTTGTCTGAAGGGAAATTCTCAAAAAGAGATTTTACTGGGAGAAAAAAGGGTTTGGTGCACAGGAAAAAAAAATGCTCTGGAACATGTGGGTCTAATTGCTGCTTTCAATTTCTTTAGGTGTATAAACCCTCATGTAAGAGTGTATTTACTGTATCATTAACACTTGCATTAGGTTTTCCCTTTTTCAAGGGATTAATCATCCTGGTTGTAAGACAGGGAACAATAACTGAACAGAATTGTTGCCAACATCATTATTGCCTTTATCACTGTCAAACCATGTATCATATATTATCACTTCTAGTCAAAGCAGGCTAGTCCTCTCTCTGGTTTGCATGTGTATGGGTGGCCCCACTGATATCCATGAGCATTTGTCTGTACACAGTGGCCCAACTTACTACTAGAACCAAGTAGTAGGACTGAGGCCATGTTATCTTCTCCCACTTGCTATGTCTCTCTCTTACAACTGGATCAGATCTCTGTTCTATCCTCTACTGCTGTTGCAGGAACAGCATCAGTATACTCCATCGTGCATTTCTCACCACAGTGTGATCAATTTAACCTTACTGTCACCTCATTTCCATAAGTAATGCATTGGTGCATGAAAAAATTGCTAAACAGAGACAAAACCGAGTTGTCTTGGATTGTGTGGATCCTCCCACCCCTTCCACTAGCCCCCTTCCCCTCCAACATCCCTTCAAAAAAAAGACCTGCAGGGAAAAGAAGAAAAAGACAGCAGGTATCCAAACAAACCAATTATTGTCACTGGACTCAAGGATGATATTCAGGAGGTAGACACCAAGAGTAAATCATTTTAAGCAACTGTCCACTCTGGCAGTTATGTTTGCTGTAAACAATGTGACTTGCAAATAGAAATGTATTTACTTGAAGTTCATGTTTCCAAGTGTTACAGGGGAATCAAATCCCATAATTTTTCCTGTTTTATAATAAAAAATAACAGTAAGTATATATGTAGTGCCTTCATCCCACTGATCATAACGTGTCCTACAATATTTCAGCTCTACATTCATAGCAATATATCTCAGTTGGACCTCTGAGACAAGGGAAGACAGGACAGGCACTTACCAGTGAATTTCATTATGTGTAAAATGCATGTGCACAGAAACTTAGAATTCAACAAGCCAATTTTGCTTTAATTATATGACTGGTTTTGGCCAATTTTTTTACAGTTGCAGATGCACATGCTGTGCATGCTTAGCTGTGTATTACTGCATTTCAAGCAGCAGGTTATCTAAAGGATATAAGATTTTCCCTGTTTCTGCTGTGGATGTGACCACCAGGGAGATGAAAATTTCCATGCTATTGGAAAAAAAACAGGCAAACAAGACATAGTCAACCATATTAATTACTTTTTGGCAAAGTGCTTAGTGGAAAATTTCCCATTGTCATTGTAAAAACAATGCACGTTCTCCTATGAAACAGTGTCAGAGTGTTTCTTAGAAACATATGAACCATTTCCTCTTCAGAAAGGTCAAGTGAAATAGCATCTATCAAGAGGAGCATTTAGAAGCAACCCACCTGTTATTGCCAGCCAACAGCAACTCAGAGAAATTACGCTAGTATATCTCAGGGAAATACAACTGAGTCTCTGTAATGGATTTTTATGGTGCAAGAGAAGAACACTGGTTGAAATTTGCAATCCATTACTTTAAACTAGCTTTGTGAGTTCCATTAAACTTAGTAAAGATAAACAATTGAGGTTTGGATTAGATGCCTCAATTTTGAAAAGATATGTGCTACTGTATGCATACTTCTATAGTATATGGAAGAAATCTTTTGAGGCTTCCTAGAAGATCTTTCCACTTAGGAGCCTTCAGTTTTGAAGCAGGAGTTACTACAGTCAGGAGATATTTTCCTAAAAACTACAGTGCAGCTCAGACAACAGGCAATATTGTTATAATGAGTCCTTGGACTTTATTAACCGCAAATCCATACCCGTGCTCTGTGCACCCATGATGACCTATAAATGAGATTTACTGATATGGAAATGTTGATGGCAAAAAGCAAGTTCATTTTCACACTACAGCATACCACGGTCAGGCTATTTCTAAAGGAAAGAGAAGCACATCACCAGAGGACAATATTTATGGGTTTACTAATAAAAGACAATAGTTACTAAGAAATTGCAAATAATCTGCCCCAGGTAAACAAAACTTTAGTCTTTCAATCAGTTGCGATCTTGACATTAAAAAGTATCTTTCAGGAAAATTAGTCCCTCAGATTTCACTCCAATTTTCAGTCTCCCTTCTGTTCTGAGCCACCTCTCCAGTGTGGGAACCCTAACATATACATGTCATTTTATACATATGCATGTAGGTTCTTTGAAGAAACTATCCTTTAAAAATACACAGTCAAACACATCGGATGTTTCAGAGGAGAAGCATGTCAGGGTAGGTGCCGAAGAAACAACACTGAAGGGTTTCTGAGTGACTATAATGCATATGAGAAATGAATAGGCCCACTAAAATCTGAAGTCTTACAGAAGAGAAGTTTAATATGCAGGTCATCAGGGAGAGGAGGAAGAATTGGACAACTTGAAGGGCAAATCACGCTAGAATTCTGTGCAAGCCACTGAGCGCAAATGACAAATACATCCAGAGACAACACTCATGTGCACAAATACACTATATAATCCCAGACAATGTAAGAAACATGTAAACATTCAGGCTTGCATTTGCATACACTCTGAAACTGCTAGAGGACGTTTTTGCAAGCTATTATTTAATTTATTCACAAGGTCGATTTGGAAACAGTGTTCAAATGTTTTGGAAATACGTCAAGAACATCGTTTTATTTCATGGTATTGTGGTAGCATCTCATTATATTAGTCTAATATGAATGCAGCACAATGAAAAAGCTATTGTGATGGTATTGTACTAGGCTAAATAGATAGAATGTTATTACAGTACTGTAAAAGGAAAGATTTATAGGTTAGCATTTGCATTTATGAGTAAGAACAGCACATGCAGCCGCATACTTGGCTATTTGGACTCCCAAGGAAACTAAACCTTTTGTTATATTCAGAGTAATCAGCCATTTGAGTAGTGAACAACCCTGCTTTTGCTGGAAAAAAAAAAAAAAAAAAAAAAAAAAGCAGCAGCTAAGGAGAATAGGTGTACTGACTCTGCTCCTGGAACAGTTTGTTTGCCACACTCCCCAGGGATTTTATCCCCTTTCAACAAAACATCAGGATCCTAGACAGAATACAATGCCAATTGCACATCAAAGCAGACATTTTTTTTTCAGGATGGACAACCAAGATGGACAAACCAATTTTAATTTCTACAGAAATGCAGTCAACAGGGAAACAAAACTACTTTGTAGGAGCTGAAGAATGTCTTTGCCTTCTCCAGGATATTTTGCACAGTGATTAGAGGCCAAGGTGATGGAGGAGAGCTATGGGGACTTCTCTCTTTCCTTGCTAAAAATATTTTGCCAACTATGAGAAACATTCAGTAGGTCATCCCTTCATCCCCCTGCTGAGTTTGGATTGATGAGATCTATAATGTTTCTGCTTAAAGGAGAAAATATCTATTTGCTTTCAACTTAGATGAATAATTATGATCCAGACAGGAAAAAAATCTTGAAAGCAAGATCCTAGGTGCTGTAATTCCCATGGTTGTGTTGAGTACAATGAAACCACACTGATTTGTATCAACCAAGGCTCTGACCTGATACTGCGGACATACTTTTGTAAGCCATTTTTGTTAAGCATCTCTCCATGCTATGACTGTTGCTACTGTCTCTTGAAAGAACAGATATTTTAGGGACAACTGCTTCCAAGAGGAATCCTAATATAACAATGAGAAATCTTAAAAACAGGAAATAGCACTCAGCTATGGAATAAGGGCTTGATGAAATGCCTGTGGACACCAGTCAGGATCCCACCATGACTTCTCATACTTTTTGGATTATTCCTAAAAATGAACATTAAAAAATTGCTGATGGGAACAAGTGCTCCATTCTCGGTAAACATGCTGTACAGTGAGATGCTATTTCCCTTAGGCCCTACTGAAAATCCCACATATAAATGTGAAAGTGGAAGATTTTCACATGTAAATGAATCCTGGAGAGANGAGAAAATATCTATTTGCTTTCAACTTAGATGAATAATTATGATCCAGACAGGAAAAAAAATCTTGAAAGCAAGATCCTAGGTGCTGTAATTCCCATGGTTGTGTTGAGTACAATGAAACCACACTGATTTGTATCAACCAAGGCTCTGACCTGATACTGCGGACATACTTTTGTAAGCCATTTTTGTTAAGCATCTCTCCATGCTATGACTGTTGCTACTGTCTCTTGAAAGAACAGATATTTTAGGGACAACTGCTTCCAAGAGGAATCCTAATATAACAATGAGAAATCTTAAAAACAGGAAATAGCACTCAGCTATGGAATAAGGGCTTGATGAAATGCCTGTGGACACCAGTCAGGATCCCACCATGACTTCTCATACTTTTTGGATTATTCCTAAAAATGAACATTAAAAAATTGCTGATGGGAACAAGTGCTCCATTCTCGGTAAACATGCTGTACAGTGAGATGCTATTTCCCTTAGGCCCTACTGAAAATCCCACATATAAATGTGAAAGTGGAAGATTTTCACATGTAAATGAATCCTGGAGAGAGATTTGTACAGTGAAACTTACCACTGAGCTGGAACAGTCCTGGGTTCTTTTAAGAACTGCATCCTCATGTTCACTTCAGCAACACTCGCATTGATCGAATATCAGTCTGGAAGAATGGTTTTTCAGTCTTTCATTATGGAGCAGATACCTTTGTTTACTTCACATTCTGCCAAAGCTGGTCAGCAAGGCATGGGATCAGTGTCTGGAGAAAGCATTCCCTTGCCTTTGCAAAGAAAGGATTGGCAATATGTGCTCCTCCACACCAAGAGTGAGCTCATAAATACATTGGCCTATGTTACTAAATCACAGAGTTATCGAATGGTTTGTGTTGGAAAGGATCGTAAAAATCATCCAGTTCCAACCCCCCCAGCCATGGGCACACACGCCTCCCATTAATCAGGCCCCCCGAGGCCCCATCCAACCTGGCCTTGAACACTTCCATGGAGGAGTTTTCCACAACTTCCCTGGGCAACCTGTTCCTGTACCTCACTACTCTCATCTGGAAGAATTTCTTCCTAATGTCTGGTCTAGATCTTCCACTCTCCAATGTAAAGCGATCCTCCCTCATCCTATCACTACATGCCTTTGAAAAAAGTCCCTCCACAGCTTTCTTGTAAGCCCCCTTCAGATACTGGAAGGTTGCTATGAGGTCTCCTCAGAGCCTTCTCTTCTTCAGGTTGAACTACTCCAGCCTTCTATGTCCTCATAGTAGAGGTCCTCTAGCCATCTGATGATCTTTGAGGTTCTCCAATAGTTCCATATGCTTCTTATGTTGGGGATTTCAGAACTGGACACAATACTCCAGGTGGGAGTAAAAAAAAACCACATTAAAATACATGAATAACTTTTAATGACATTATCAGTTATTTTCTTTCTCCTCCATCTTCCAGTGATGGAAACAGTTTGCTTTAGACTTCTTTGTGCATGTCAGCACACTTCCTTCATTCATGCCAACCCTGTTGCATGCCACTCCTGTCCCACTAAGAGAGGACCAGCAGAACCATTCCTTTCATCCTCTGGAACTGCCTCATGATGTAGGAGGCACTAACACTGCACTCACATCCTGCTTGACTTGCTTCCTTCCATGGGTCTACGCTTATTGGCTTACTATCTTACTTGCTACAGAAGAATAATAAGGAATAAACATAAATGATTTCAGGAATTTTTAAGTATTGAGTACCTGCTGGCACATAACAGTCTGAGGAACATTATATCATAAACCTTTCTGCAGAAATGAGATCTCCTAAATTACAGTCTTGAACTCATTGTTATCAACGTCAAGTTATGTCCCATAATGCTGCCAGGATTTCCTCCAATTTGCCTGAAATTTTTTATTAAACTTGTTCAGAAATAAAATCTTAGGAGATATAATAATAAAATTAAAACTAGGTCTGCAAAAAAAAAAAAGAAAAAAAAAGAAGGTTTGACCTTTTTTTCAAATAGCAGAAGAGCCAAAGTATTTAGGATGCTTACTAGAAATTCTATACAACCTATTGATTTTAAGTAGAGAACATTTGGATGTTATGAAGAGTAACAATATTTAACTGCTAAATAGATGGAAAGGTAGACAGACAGGCATTTATTGATCAAAAGCAACAACATAGAAAGCTTTATATACCTGAAAAAGGCTTTTTCCCTTCTCCAAAAAAAATATCTGTATACAAACATCAGTCTCTGAGACGCTGAGTTCTGTGGAATGTATGAGGAGTTCTCCATTTTAAGCATCATTATAATATCAATAAGCAAATGAGTTACTGTAAAAATATAATTCCTATTAGAGTTAGAAAATAAGATTACTGGTATGCCTCTGGTTATAAGCAACGACTGCTCAGAAATATCAATTAATTCCACTCAACATCCTAAGTGAGCATTTAAGACCAATTTAATCACTTTGAAACTATTCAAAAGAAAAATTTGGAGGTTTATTACCATAACGTATTCCTCCTCATCTGAATAGGTAGAAACAAAGAGAATTAACCTCTGATTTGGTTAGCCACATCTTATTCATATTACATCTTGTTGATGACTACTTAATTACAGATTGTTCCAAGGCTAATGAAGTTTAAACCAGTGAACTATTAGATGTTATTTTTTGCCAAAGAATTCCTATCCATTTGCTACCTGCAGAGTTACCCAGGTGAGTTCTGAACAAAACCAAGCTGCTTCCAGTCAAAACATATTTGATAAAGAAGATGAATTTTAGGTGTCTCATGGCAGAAGTTGCCCATCAAAGTTCCAGTCTTAAAAATATGAGGTGCTTACTTCCAGATGTGTGATCCAATGCTCTGATTTAATGTGAAGAAAAATGTCTACGATCTCAACAAAAATAAAAACCAAAAAACACCCCCCAAAAAATCTAAACCCACCCCATCTTCAGTTCAGAAAAGAGCAGAAAATGAAACTGCACTGATTTTTGTTTAGTTCATGCTAGCCCTCTGTGACCCTTCTCTCAGATAATTTTGGTCCTACAAATCACCTGCTGTGGTCAAGTAGCTAATATTTTTCTTAGTAGGTGTATGAAAATGAAGTATTTATACTTAGTCCTGCTTTCCTAATGTAAAAATAAGTCCACTGACTCAAAAAAGAACACAGATGCTTAAAGCTAGGTATCTAGTTAAAGCTCTTGATGATTCAGTACCTTTATGCCAAAGCAGAAACTAATAATCAGCTTTTCTGTTTCATACGATGATCTCTCAGCTGAATTTTACTTCTAGAAGCTGATCAAAAGTGCCATTGTCATTTTTGTTTGATTCATCCCAGTGGATCATGTCTTCAAAGAACAATCATGCCACAAATTTGCAAATAGAAGTATTTGTTAAAACCAATGTTCATCCCGAAGGGATCGTCTCCATATGAGCATATTGCTGGATTTTTGGTTTTTACAGGAATGTAAAATAGGAAGTGTTTTATTATTCAATACAAAGCCTGTGACAGAATTCTAACTGGAAAATTTGAGACCATAAAATATCAAATGATCATATCTTTCAGGCCTACTATCATGCTTGAAAGGAAATTATTTGGTTCATTAGGTATTCCACAGGTTAAAAACAAATTATCTGCATTCGTATTTATTTGCAGATCTAAAAAGCTATTGAGCTCACAAACCTCTTCTGGGCTATTAAAACCATCCAGCACCAATTTTAACAGTGCTCAGGAGGCAGCTTACAAGAAAGTAGCACCCAAAACCAGGAACAGACTTTCAGAGAGTTCAACCTCCAACACACTGAGTTTATTTTGGGGTACAAAACAGGAACTAGGCCCTTCTGAAAATCTGTGCTTCATTATTCTGAGTATTATTAAAAAAAACTGGCTCTCATTGCAGGCATTGAGGACTTCAAAATTCAGTACTAGGTTCTCTTGAATTTCCTGTTGGAGAGTTGTTTATTCACCAGACCATTAGAAATGCATCTTAACGGAATTTTGAGATACATATCTGGCTACTAGACTACGTTTTTAAAGTATATTTAAATCACTAGCATAGGGGGAAGAAAGGATTACTTTGTTTTGCTGTGACATCATTATATATGACACCTCGTCATCGTAGAGTCAGAGAAATAAAAATATGTGCAAGTTTCTAATAGAGAGTTCAAAACAAAGGAAAAACAATAGTCCACCTGCTTATAATCATTGTGTTCTAAAAACAGAAGATAACTTAGGGTCCTTTCAATTTTCTAGGATAGCTAGGTTAATTTCTGAAATGGAATAAAGTGGTATTATTTCGAGAAGCAAAGACTCAGATTTAGGGGTTTTATACTTTAAAGCTACTGATATAAAGTGCCTTTATAGAGTCCAAACAAAGGTAGCTAAAACAACAAACTTTTAGGTCTGGGAGAAATAACTGGAACAGGACACAGAAGTTCAACATTGATTATTTAGCATTAATTTTCCCCTCTGGACTCACAATTGTTCTGCCATTTTAGATAAAAGAAAAAGGAAAAAATGAATACTATTTTTAGATACTCTCTCTTTGTACTCTCTTGTACGCTCTTCTTAGCTCATCACAGGAATCAGAACTATGATAACATAAATTATGTATTGTCCATATGAAATAATTCCAGGGAAAAAAAATAGGCAAAATACTGTTATAAAGGTTAAAAACTCTTGGGCTTTTGCATATTCATCTTCAAATTTTCAAACATTTAGTGCCCCAGTCTTTAAGAGACATTGATCTTACTAATGTCCTTTAACTTTTGGCCAGTCCTGAAGTGGTCAGACAGTTGGACTAGATGATCCTTGTAGGTCCCTTCCAACTGGAAGTAAACTAGTCTAGTCTAGTCTAAATTATGGTCATCTGTGGGGACTGATGAAGTCAATGGGAAATGTAAAAATATATTACATTCTGCAAGGATACAAAAATATTGTTGGAAGGGCACCAGTGGGATTCACTAGGAAAAATCCAGTTGAACAAAGAAAGTTATACATAAATATGCAGTTAAATCAATGTGTAACATAACCCAAATATCTTTTAAAAGAACAGGAAGAGGGAGTGTTTCACACTTATTTCTCATGTAATCTATGGTGTCCTTCTGCACTGTAATCTGTGAAACATCTGGGGTCTAAATGAGACTGATATTCCAGCAGATGTGCTTGGTAATTTGTCCCTTCTCAGGTGCAGAAATGTGGACACTGCCATCTGAGATGCTCATTGTAGGGAATCATCTGGTTCCATTATTTCTGACGGTATGTTTCTCTCCTCTGCCTTAAGAGGAAGCTACGAGAATCTGAGCTTTTGAGGGAGATTTCAGTGAGTGAGCAGTGCCACAGACATTTCCTCTGGGTGTCAACTCTTTGGTGGATGAGAGTTCCTGGGGCAGTCCTATCTTGCCCCAGGGGCAGGAAGGTGTCCATGGACAGTGAGAACAGTTCTATCTGGAAGATTTATCTATCCACCCTCTAAGGACAGATAATTTCCATCTGCAGCATGCTAATGCAGGGTAACAAGGAGGTAAGACCATTGTGTAAAATGATGTCTGTTTCATTTCATCCAATTCAGCCCAGTGAAAAATTAGTCCTACACCCACCAACGCCCTTAAAGGGATACACCCCTTTTAATGTATGAGATGAAGAACGGGGAGAAGATAAGAGATTAAAAAGAAGAACTGTGACCACTGTAGACCTGGAAGCTATAGTGTGCTCAATTAATTAGAATCTTCACTTGTTTAAAAAAAAGCGGTCTTTCTGAGCACATATTAAAAAACTGGTAATAAAACATCACTACTGTACCACTATGGAGTCTCTTTGAGATGCTCAATGAAATACTTGAATTACAAAGTAACAATTTCTATTGTTAGGAGTTGCTGCTATTCTCTTTTTATTGATGTCATAAAGTAGGTATTTATGAGATGAGGTTATTAAGATCAATAGTATAAATGGAACACCTAATTCTCTCTTTTTCAGGCCAGCACAAAGCATTCCTCCAGTGGAATCTGTGAGAATAAAAGGTGACTGGATACCGTCAGTTAACCCTAATCCAAATGCAAAGAACTCACCCTATTAACAATGAGTCATTTTTTACATGTTTCTTAGATCTAAAACTATCTTGTCCCTAAGTAGCCTTTATGAAATATAAAGACTTGAATTCATTTCAGGACTGTATTTGCCACATCTACAATCATCACTGAAACTCTATTTTTTCCTTTTTAAAAATAAGAAAGAGAAGATGGAACATTTTATTTTTAAATCCATTTAGTGATGTGTTTTAGTAAATATGATCCTACTTTGTGAAAACATCCTTTTGCAAAGGGTAAAAATCTCAGGTTATGGGGCTGATACTACATCTTCCTATCTAGATAATAATGAGCTGCAAAGAAAGTATGTTATAGACTGGAATAAATCTATCTATTAATGAAGAATTGAAACAGTATTTCTACACACACTGCAAAAGACAATGCAAAAAAATCCCAAAAGACAATGGCTTTGAGCCAAATGCAGTTCACCAAACTCTCTTAACTATTTCTAGTCATCTGACTTTTCTTTGCTATTTACCTCTTTCATTTGTAATCAACAGCAGCATCAATCACTGCCAATTTAAGCTCATGATTAAATAATATCAGCTTAGTTTAGTGGTCATCATTAACTGAAAATGTTTGCCAACAGCTGATCATTTTGTTGTTCCTAATGACTCCTCTCCATACTATAGGCACTTGCTAAATTTAATAAGCCTTACACTTGGGAGCAAGGTTGTAAGGAGTTTTTTAATCACAAGATACTGAAGAAGATAGTGAGTGGTCTCCACAGTTAAGTGAAGAAAATTTTACAGAAGAAAATATTCCCATATTAAAAAATACTTACAAAATCTGAATTAACTTCAGTGACAGGAATAAACAGAATTATAAAGTAATATTGTGTTATCATTCCAGTGCGGCTCAGTACCCTCTATTAATCATACATTTCTACAAGACATGGTTTTCACAAACTTACTGTAGAAACTACTATAAAACTCAAAAACCTCAAAAATCATACACAAAAAGAATTAAAATCTTATTTCCAATCAAAGGGGATTCATTACCTTTTGTATTAATTGTTTTGTTTAAAGTATTATACGATGAGTTATTTGAAACTGTTAGCAAACTGAAACTTGAATTTCTACCACAGCTATTCCCAGTGAAATAGTTGAATGAGAAAAAGGCTGATACTTCACACGGCTTTTCTGTGCAACTATACAGAACTTTGTACCTATCCAAGTGACTGAGGTGGTTGATTCGCCTTCCCTGGAGGTGTTTAAGGCACGAGTAGACGAGGTCCTGAGGGACATGGTTTAGTGTTTGATGGGAATGGTTGGACTCAATGATTCGATGGGTCTCTTCCAACCTGGTGATTCTGTGACTCTGTGCGACTGCTATCAGACACAGCAAATTTGCTATGAAAATTAGATCATCTGTTGCATGTCACCACTTACAGTAGTAATTGACTGATAGTCTTTTCTACCCTGCTTATACATTTCTGGCTGTGGCAAAATCATAGAAAAGCTATCTATGGGTATTGCTCCATCAGCTATTGCATGTCAGCATGTCTGATGACAGGGAAGAGTGTACAAAGTAGAGCAGGGATGGGAAAAGAGATACGGTGAAACATAGATCCACAGTGTGCCCCCAGACACATCCCCACACACTCACAGCCCTCTTCTCTCTCCTGGGCATGTTCCTCCTGGGTGAGCAACCAGTTGCTGTGAAATCTTTACAGGTCTAATGCAAAGCTAACAGTTGTGTCATGCTGAAATGTATTTGAGGAGGAAAAGATTCCTGCTTGTCTACCAGGCTGTCAGTTCCCCGCATTGTACTCAAAACCTCTTTGCTGTTATGCCATAAAGTGTGAATCAGAGAGAATAGGGAACAAATATATGGCAAATCTGAGAAACAACCTGAAAGCTACATACTGTGCAATGCCATTACATGACTTCAAGTCTTTTGTTCCAAAGAACATTATATACCTATTACATGCTTAAATACAGGCATTGCTATAGCATAATTAAAATGTTTGTGATTACAGAAATAAAAGGAGAAGTTAAAAGGCACCACTGTATTACCTCTATAGGACTGCTAAACCTTGGCTGTAGGCACAAAATAAAACCACCAGCATGAGGCAAGAAGTGTACAGGCCTTTGGCTCCATCTGAAAAAAAACAAGCTAATAAGTAGAAGAGTAATTCTTTGATAGAATACAGCTGCAGAAAACCACTTTCTCTTAGTTCTGCAAGCATAGTTCCTTGAGCAATGTTTCCATACCTGAAATGCTCCTGCAATCACACCACAGGGTACTGGCTTTAGTGGCAGCAGTGCTATTCTATGGTAATACTTGTTAACCTGTGCTAATATGTGCTGTATGTTGTTTTCCTCTGTAGAAAAGTGTTTTGTATTAAAAAAAAAGATACTGCTCCTAAAATAGTTCGGAATATAATTTGAAACTTAGGATTCTAAAATGTATTATTTTTTTCCAGGAACTTAGACACTAATTTCCATTTAGTAAAAAAGAAAAAAAAACTTTCTACCAGGAGATGTTTAAGTGAACATTTGCAATCAGTGTTATTCATAACTTTCCAGATAAATTCCTGCAAACACCATACAATTTTATGCTTTGTTTTGTTTCATAATTCTAGAGAAGTCCATAATTGAGAGTGACGCCATGGCTGGGAGTCCTTGATTTCACAGGCAAAGACTTAGCTACAATATCCTAAGGACTGAGAATTAAATGAGGAATCCTAGTTTTTGGGAGGTTTTTTTTCTGGTCCCAGAAGCTGCTTGAGTTAGATTATTTTCTATAACATGTTTTGCTACAGTCTCTAGACAGGACCACCTCCTTTAAAGAACAGCACAGTAATCTGATAAAAATCCAATCTATGGAGATCCATTACTGTGCAACTGGGAGAACCAAACCAAACAAGATAGGAATATGAAAACCTCAGTGAATTACTTGGTGTGTTGCATGTACTACAGCATTTACAAATGACCGCATGGATTGTGTAATATCATCTACCGTGGAGAGCTTCTTTTATAGGTCCCCATGGGCTGAAATGTTTAGACATAACAGAACCGAGCAGAGGGGCCAGTTGTAGATTTAACTGGGAATAGTTCTGTTTTTACGGGCTTGTATCTCAGCCATATCATTGCTTTAAAAATTGCTTTTGTATTTAATAGTAGGAGAGCTTGACCTGAATGTAGTAACAACACACATATCCCTTTATCTAAGCTCCACATAGGACTGCAAACTGAAATGTAGAGAGATCTTAGTTCTTTGAGTTAAGATGTCATTAGCTGCCCAGGAAGGGTAACTTTGTCAATTGTCATTAACATATTTTTATGCTGGTACTTTAGAGATCAGAAGTGTTAACCTGGAAATAACATTCTGATTTAAATCTCTAACATTTGGAAGGATTGGTCATTTCTTTTACTGCATTGCTCTCTGAGGAGAGTGCTTCTTTTGTTCATCATCTGTAAATTGCCTGTATGTGGTTCTCACTTAAGAAAGGAGAAAAGGATCCTTTCAATTGTTTCATGAGTTACTCAGATCTGCCATAAACCTGTCACTTTGGATTATGGCTTAAATGTTGGCTACAGGCTGAAAATGATATGTCCATACAGCACTCACCCAGTTCAGGTGGGGTTTATAAAAGGGAAATTGTTGCCTTGCAGGGAGATACTCCTTAACCTTATTCGTTTGTAAAGCCGGTTACATATTTTGGCAAGCCTGTGCAGTCTGACACCGGCAAAGCTTTTGACAAGATAAGTAGATACATGATAGTTATGTAAGGTTCTCAGAAAGTGCAGGTTTAGAGAAAACTTTATTGACTAGGTCTGTGCCCTTTCTGTGTCAACCATCAGCTCTTTGCAGGGAAGACCTCAGAACTTCTGCCCTTTGCCTTTTAACAAGCTACAAAGCTGAGATGCAGGTGGTGCAGGACTCAAAATTAGCAGTTTCAGCTTTATATGCATTCTTCTGTTTTGTTATTCAATTGCCCTTTACCCAGGCTAGAGGTTGTTTGGGACAGAATCAGGGAAACAAGGAGCTCATCTTGAGGGATGTTTAGCAGCTACAGTTTGCATAGACGCCAGTTCTCAGAACAGTGCAGGATTCACTCAGCTTCTTACTGGACTAGGTTCTGTATGACTGTGTGCATTTTGCTTTACAGTCAAGGAATAAATATAAAAATATGGCAAGCTAAACTTAAGAATGTTGTAAATATGTCTACATGCACACAAAAGCTAGCTTTTTTGAATTAATGTGCTTTAAAGTAATATCTACTTGTATTTAATCTGGAAGACATTTTTCTGTAGTTAGTGTTGCAGTCTCACTGTTTCAGAAAGTTCAGTGGGAAAACATGCAAAAGGCAAGAATTAGGTAGACTAAAGTGTATTCATTTTGTGTTCATTTTGCAGTCATTATCATTGGGGAGGAGGGCTGATTTTGCATTGAAAAATTACTGATTTCCACCAAAGTTCAATTCTTTGCACAGATTCCTTATATAGTACGATTCTGACACATATTTGGGGAAAAAAAATGAAAACCAGTTGAGGTCCTGTCATTGGTCACCAGAGAGAAGAGGTCAGTTCCTGCTCCTCCTCCTTCATCCTGAGAGGAAGCTGTAGACCACAATGAGGTCTCCCATCAGACTCCACTTCTCTAGGCTGAATAGACCATGAGATTTTAGTCCCGCTTCACACAGCTTCCCCTCTAAACCCTTCACTAGCTTTGTGGCCCTCCTCTGAAGACTCTCCTAGCTTTACATCCTTTTCATACTGTGGCATAACTATTTCACACTGCACACAGAGCTCTTGGCTGCAAGGTCACACTGTCTGACAATGTTCAACTTGCTGCCAACCAGAAACCCCAGATCCCTTTCCACAGGGCTGTTCTCCAGCCTCTCTCCCCGTATGCCTGTGCAGGTTTACCATGCCCCAGGTGCAAAACCCAGCACTTACCCTTGTTCAAGTTTGTTATTGTGATTCTTGATTGCCCAGAATATTGCACAGTGTCAACCTGTTAACTTGTGTAGGAATTTCTTTTGGGACAGACAGCAAAAAAGACACTATCTCCAGGTTAGCATAAGCTCTGAACCTCCCTCTCTGTCTCCAGACTACCTGTATTTTCTGTTCTACTTTCCAACCCTACTGTGACACAGCAAGACACTTGGATTTTCCCCCTGATTACATACAAGCTTTGCAATATAACTGCTGTATTGCAGAATGGGATTTCATATATTGTAATCAAGTATGATCAATTCACTGCAGGTGCTATGGCAGGCAGAGGATGATGAAGTCCGTGTTCTCTAAGTGCTCCCAACCTAACCTCTAAACGTTGCTACCAACAGGCATGATTGGCAGTGCCCTCTGTACTGCAAGGAGATAATTGTGATGCTATGGTATAAGCAAGTCAGACTCATTCTGGACTTTTGCTATTGTGGGGAAAAAAAAATCTGATAAGAGCCACATGGGGTAAAAGAACTAGAGTTAAAGCAATGCAATTACAGGGTTGTTTTATCCAAGCACAGGTGTGACTGAGACAAGCGAATTTTTCTACCATATACG
Organism: Piaya cayana; assembly: GCA_013389865.1. Classification (NCBI taxonomy): domain Eukaryota; kingdom Metazoa; phylum Chordata; class Aves; order Cuculiformes; family Coccyzidae; genus Piaya; species Piaya cayana. Next base: position 241,528 of record WAAB01020173.1, read on the forward strand.
TATGCAGGCAATATATCCAAAAAGACTACAGACTCTATCTAGCTCAACTTACTGTGACCACTGAATAACAGGAGAATTTTCAATGAGAAATTAAAGTTATGAAGGGGTTTAATATTATAGAGCTCATGGCACACCAAAGATCCTTAGCTCCCAGCTCATGATATTCCAGATTGAATATAACCTACAAAACTTAAAAGGTAAATCTGCATTACATTTAGAGGGGAAAATATCTATTTTGTACTGTCATTCAGGTCCAATGTAAAACTCTTAAAATTAACAGGTCTTTTTCCCTCGATTTCAGAAGGCTTTACATGAGGTACTGATAGTCAGAACTCCAAACTGTGTGATATGTAAAAGTGTCTTTTTTAAGTGCTCCTTGCAATCAGATAAAACTCTTTCCTAAATGGCATCATTCAATATACAGATTGTAGAAGGTAATTGTAATTGTAAATTACTGTAGCAAGCTTAAAATCAACTATTTAAGTACTCACCTGGCAAAATTGCAAAACCTAATTTTTTTCCTCCGTACTTCCCAGAATATATTTCATTTTTCATGGATTCTTAATGCAGATATCGCAGTGGGCAATTTGGTTTGAAACTTGGTATAGAACTTGTCAGCCCCCAAGAAAACATTCATCACTTAAAAATCATAAGGCTGTTGAGTAAAACTTGACAAACTGGGGTAAAACTGTATATATGGCAACGATATTTTCAAGATATTAATTAACACACAGGGTATGCACACTTTCTGGCATAACACACTCCCATACACATGTACGCAAACATGCAAAATACACAAATATAATTTCCTTGCACATCAGTAGTTGTGATAATGTCTTGCTGATGATTGTGTCTCAGAGATCTGAATGTGAACATCAGTCTGAATGTGCCTTCCATAACAAGGACTGCCTAGTATTTTTTATTCACTGGCATAATAGAGTCTAATACTTCCAAAAAGATTATTAATGAATAATAGACATACATTTTGAAAACACATACTTCAAAAATGAGGAAATAGAAACATGAAAAGTAAATTTATAGTTTCACACATGGTGTAAAATTGAAGAATATTAGGTTATATATTTAGAATATGGGCTAAAAAGGAAGGAAAGGATAGGGATATTTCAAAAGACTCCACAATATCTAATGCTTAATTGTCTAATTATAATTACCAATCTATAGCTTCATCTTGCTAACTGCATAAGCACAGAGAAGCCTTCACTGTTGTTGAATTTATTGGGAGTTGAGGCTGATCAGTACAGGATCGCAGAATCACAGGGTTGGAAGAGACCCATTGGATCATCGAGTCCATTGAGTACCTAGCAGGATTTCTCAAAATTTGTAGGACCAAGCTCTTCAATGCACCCCTTTGGTGCTTCATGATTAGGAAATGAAACACTGCAATGGATAGAAGGAACTCATAGCCAGGAATTCACTGCCTGAAACTGAGGAACAAATTAAGGATGAGAATAATAATGAAAGGTGCCATTCATGCCAAACCAAACATGAGGGCCTTAGAGCCAGCCTGCTACCAGAATGACCTAACCAGATCATAGATCTACCCTATGCCAGTGCAAAGATATTTTATCAGCTTTCTTCTTCAGAGACTGTAAGTGACTCAATATATTAACTCATATGGCAGACACTACACTGCAATTAAAAAAAAAATAACCATTTAAATTTGGGGCAGACTGGAAGCTTTAATTTAAAAAATGTCCATGCTTGTCAATTCAATTAGATGAGAATTTACTGGCAAGACAAGCTAAGTCAGTCTTGCCTAAATATAGGAATAATACAGACTCAGCAGAATAACTCTCTGAGGCAGGTATATGCCACTGGGCTAGACATTTCCTTCCCCTTTAAATGTTTCCTCCACTGCACTCATGTGTCAGTATTGTCCCATGCCTGATTTGAGAACAGGTTCTGCCCTTGCAAGCTGCCTATTTTTCCATCCTACTCCTCTTTCACTCTGTACCTGTCAAAGTCCCTCCTCTTTCATTCTAGTGTGAGATGTTCATATCTGCCCATCCCTAGCTGCCTACTCAACTCACTTATGACCTAATCATTGTATTTTACAACAGCCAAAACTGATAGGTGTTCCACAGGTGTGGGAGGACAGACCACTGCTACCAGGGGACCCTCCTAAAGCTCTTACGGTGAATAGCACTGTTGGCCAGGGTTGTAGTTTGGGTGGTTTTTTTAGACTTTATACACTAAAAAAATAGAACTGTGATTATGTGATATACGCCTAATTAAAATGTACTATAATTGTTGAAGTATATTACTGAAGTAATTTTCTTTTTCAAGCAGAAAGTTTACCAGATGATAAAACTTGTCTTGTGGTTTCTTTGCATTTGCCAAGAAGCTCAGAGCTAAGTACAGAGGGTGGGGTCAGTCCTGGACATGAAACCCCCCAGTGAATGGCAGCATTTTTCACTAAGCTATCATGCTTAAGGCTTAAATCAGGCTTTTTGCCAAACACTCAAGTCCAAGACAAATAGCCTATGTGGGTGTTTTGTGCACAGAGATGACTGAGGTTCATTTTAGCTAGATGGATAAATCTTTTGAAATCCAGCTTGTTAGAATGACTATATTATAGATCAGAGTTAGCTGTTTATTGAAAAGCACTGCGAGAGGAATGTAAATTACGCATGAATCAGAATGGCCTGGGAGTGAAGCACCAGTGGTTCTTGGTTCTTGGTCACCTATTCTCACAAACAATACAATCACTTATGTACAGTGGATTCATTTTTTAAAATGACTGTATTCCTGTTCTGTCTTTTCAAGTTTTCCCTCGTTCCACAGAAAAATGATGTATAGAAATATGGAATTTGCAAGGAAAAATTCAAGACTCCCTAAGTATCCTGATTTAAAAAAATATTTTTATCTAATGTAGCTCTATTCTATAAAGACTGTTTTCTGTAGATAGCAGGGATGAAATTTCCATATGGGTGAAAAACCTTGGTGACTTCAAACCCTACTTAGTCTCTAGTGCTCTGTGGGGCTCAGAATAGCTCTGTGTACCAGAGAACCTTTTTTTTTATGTCAGCAGCTGAAGTTCCTATTTATGAAATGTCGTACTGCCCTCAATTCTTCACAGGTTGCTATCGAAACATGGAACATTCCTGACTCATCTTGCATCTAAAAGTTCCTTTGCCCCTCCAATCTCCTCCAGCTTGTTTCTCATCATTTTTCTGTTCTAGCAGAAAAGAGAGAGTATGTAATCATTCATAACTGCCCAAAACTTTGGAACCCAGGAAGTGCAGTCTGGGATGTCACTTTGTGTGGTAACTCAGGGGAAGGGAAAACATTTGCAAAAAACAGCCTCTCTTGCATCGGAGGCATTTCCCTAAGATACTGGACTTCAGGTTTTGTCTTTCCTATAGGGAGTCAGTATTTACCCTTTCCTTTCTCTTGCCCAAGAGAATGGCTCTGCTTTCATTCTGAAGGCCATCTCCTACTCAGAAATGAAACAAAAAGAATTTATATTGTTTAAAGGTACCACAGTGTACCATGGTCTACAACTATGACTAAAGTACAGGTTGAAGAACAACTCTATCAAGTATTTCATTTGCATTGTGTGAGGACTGTCCGTGTCTGCTCAGCATCTGCTCAGCCTTCTCTTCCTTATTGAGATTACCAGTAGTGTTATTAGTCACTACATGTTATTTAACACCAGACAGTGTCGTGGAGGGACATTCAAGTGACTTGAGCCAGAGTCACAGGCAGAGCTACCAGATTAGCCCACAACATCGCTAAGCTGACGTATCCTATTCCTTAGCATTTAATTTGATCAGACTTAACCCTGACTGAGATAACATGGAGCTTCTTTTGAAACCATGCAGTAGCTTGGCATTGCACTTAGAGTGCAGTGGAGACATACTTCTAGAGCCAAAGCAACATGACTGTGGGATGTGAGCCTTCATAGCCTAGGACTGTAAAACAACATGTAATTTTACTTTAGAATTCAAGAAAACCAGAGGATAGTAAAAAGTTGTGTTTGCTGATGACTCTGGCTGCATTTGACCCAAATGTGATGAAAATAAATCCTCCAAAATTTGGTCTTCAGCGATTAATGTGAAGTTGACAGTACTCTAATGGCTGCTATTAGAAGCATGACAATTATTATGGTATTTATGACGCACCTCTACAGGGTTTGAAGAATTACACATTCTGCACACATCCTAATTACTGAAATATTCAGGAAATACCTTAACAAAATACAAAAGCACTTGCAGGTAAATGGGCAAGTTTCTGTAAGGTAAATGCAGCTGTAGTACATCCTATTTATCAGAGTACATTAAAATTGCACAGACCAAATAATAGAAATAAAACAGAGTATGAAATAGCAACTTTTTTCCATAAACACTACTCATCCTGTGTTCAGAATAAACCCTGGATCTTATAGTAAAACTAAAAGGCAATTATATAGTTAATTTTAATATATACCATATGTATAAGTGGGTTAAATTAAAGTTGAACAGTCAACTTTAATTATGACATTACCTGATTGCTTTACTTTGCAGTTATTAAATAGTGCTATAATAGTAGTATTGCATGTTGGTTTAATTTTATTTTTTTGTAACACTATCTAGAGGCTGCTTTTGTGTAGCTGTGACCATCAAAAAACCATGCTCCCAGAATAGATTAAGTAACCGTTAGGTTTTGCGTTCATTGTAAAGTAAATATTTCCAAATAATCAACAGCAACTATATCAAGATACACATTGTGTGCTGCAAAACAGACATTATATTTGGCATGTGTTTCCCTTGCCCACCCATGAACGAGAAGCAGTGCAGTGCATGGTTCATGTCACCTGATTTTCTGTTCCTGTCCTCCCACCATCAAGGTGGTTTTCAGCCCTGAAAGTACCATTTGCTAATAGGTCTGTTTCACAACTTTTTCTTCAAAAACTCCTTTCTGTTACACTCCTGGCATCTGCTTCTTCCCCTCTAGGAGCTGCTTAACCAAGGTGCATAACACTGTTTTATACAGAATCCAAGGCCTGATTTACCACTGAAGTAATACTTAATACAGTTCAGTGGGGTTAGACAAGCCAAAGTAAAAGATATAAAGACAGACAGGTCATACTGACAGGTTTGTCTAGAGACTCTCAGAGGTGCATGAAGAGGCACAGTGACAGAAGGACCATGGCTATCAGTCGTGTAAATCTGTGTGCCTGTTTGTCATTAGTTTTCATCGCAGCAAGCAGCAGGTTGATACAGCCTCTGTGGTTTCTCTCCTCTATGCCATCACTAAATACATTATTTCCTCCTTGCTCTCAGAGAGAAATCTTACTTAAGCCCAACATCTTTGTGGAGGCACCTCTTGCAAGACTTTCCCCTGGCATTACTGGACAGTAGATCGTGCTCTTACACAGACCATGGGCAGCTGAGTCAAGCGAGTTTTATGCACAAATATTAACCCATTTCTGTATTATCTGTTTTCTCTATTACCTATCAATTATTTCTGGGCTGTGCAATGAATCTGCTAGCACTTAGAGCTACACACTGGGAAATGAAACTTAATTCTTGGATGTGACACCCGATTCCATCAGCTTTCTGTACAAATTGTTTCATAGTTGTAAATCTGAAATTGGTACCTCATTTTAACTCCCGTCATCTGAAGTGCTACAAGACTTAGTGTATAAGCAGGCCAACCACAAGCAGCTGATGTACAGCCCTCAGTTGAGACTTGATAACAGCACGTATACATGCTTCTGACCTGTTGTGAATCTGAAACAGAATTGGTTGCCTGAAACCAAACACACAGTAGATTTAAGCCACTTCCTGTGTAATGTGAGCTAGTTTAGTTTTCACATGTATCAGATCTACGCAGGTGTGTCTCAGCAGAGGGGTGGTGACTTTAAAGGACTGTCAATCAATGCAAATTATCAGTCAGGCCTCTAGTTTGTGAGATGTTTGGGACAGGACCAGTTTTTGCTTTTGTAAGAAAACTTGTGCAATGATTATTTGTCCATTATTAAAGTCACAAGGCATTAAATTGATAAATATAAAGTGTATAAAGAGCATTTTGGTGTTGTGGATATTATTGTAACAAGATCTTCTTACTGTGAAGGTTAATTCATTAAGGTCTGAAAAACATTTGGAGGTCCCTGTAGGAAAGGAGTTAAAGAAATGCAAAAATGTCGCTTTGGTATTGTGTTATTCATCAGCTGTCTGGTTAGCATTTGTGCTCAGTCCGCAGGTTTCACGTGTAAATCAAATGCAATGAGACTATGACAACTCACAAGATTTACACAGATGGGACCTGACCAGCGCTCTCTGAAGTCACTGGAGGTGGTCTAGGTTCCCTAATGACTGCAAATAGGAGACACAAACATAAATATAATTTACTTTGATAAAACTTTTAATCAGGTTAATAAAATAGCTCTGCATAAAAGCCTATAACTCATAAAAACCCAGATTCTGTGCATACCAGAGCTGTTGTGGTCCAGGATAGTAGACACAAAGAATTGCATTACCATGCTAATACAATAGGGAAGTCTCCTGTCTCTCTTTTGAATAACCTCTCATGCAAATGTTGACCATGACACCAGACCTTCTTAGGGCATTGATTTGTGTTTCCCTGTGCTTACAATATATTCGATTTCAATACAAAACTGCAGACTCATCAAAACCCCACCTTTCTGCCAGCATTCAATTATTTAAATGCTATGGGGGGGGGGGATTTCCTCTGTATCTTACATAAAGTACTTCAGGCAAGCACACGAATAATATAGTATAAAATACTTCCAGGTGGGAATAAATTTTAATCAGTGGGATCCTTTCTAGCTGCTGACTTCCACCTTTCCTTACCCTTTACTGGTTGTTGAAAATGCTAATTCCAAAATGCATTTAAGCATACAACAAACATCCAAATTGTCTCCATAATAATGATGCTGTAATCTTCTTGAAGTCAAAGGCAGGTTTATCTAAAATTAGGGTTATTATATGCCCACAAGCTAAGTTGTTTGACCATGTGCTAGGATTCTTCACCGTTATCCAATTACAATATGCTTCGTTTGTCCTGTACATAAAGCTAGAATATTTATAAACATGCAAGTACTTTATGGTACTTACGAAATGTTAACAACAAAATCAAAGAATGATACATATATGAGGATATTCCAGATATATTTACACGTATACAGACACATACATATACATGCTGCTAACAAGTTGGTTTTTATTTCATATGTCATAGTCTGGCCTCAGTTCCTTCAGATCATGATTCCAGGGAAGTCATAAAATGCATAAAAGTTTGTTTCAATCATTTCCCCTTCCAATAGACAATAGTTTAGTTTGTCTAGTGCAATGGGATTTCTGTTAATCATATGGAACAATTTTACACATTTTAGGAGTAGCAAAAATAGAATTCATCCTCTACATATTTGCTAGAAAAATCCTCCAAGACACAATATTTACAGAAGTACATCGAGTCTTGTGTTTAAATATGTGATATACCAAAACTAAGAGCCAACTGCTTTTTAAGAATTTGTATAAACTGTCATAAGTGTACATGAGTTTTCTTCAACAAAATCTAAAATATTAATGACTTTGTATTTTAACCTGAGCACTATTAGCATTTGTCTCTGTGCAGCCCCAAGTGGAATGGCTCCAAGGGACTAAAAGGAGCTGCCATCCAAACTGATTGCATTGCACTGCTGATTGCCACAGTGCAGCATGTCAGGACAGGGATGGACACTTCTGACACAGACAGCTGGAAGGTGCAGAGATTTGCCATGAGTCACCAAAGGCGGGATGCGCCAGTTCTGCATGTCCAGCCAGACTGCAGCTCAGGAGGATATATAATGGGTTCAGTGTATTCCTCCCCGAGGCTAAAACACTCTCTATTTCAACAGGTACAAGATACATCTTCGACGGAGTGGGAACCCACACCTCCACTGATAATTTCCAGTGCCCTGTTCCCCTCTGCACCCCATGCCTGCCCACACTCAGAACACCTGTCTCCCTTCCACTCCACTTCTCAAGAAGATCCCAGACAAGTTTTGCTTCAGAGGAACTTGGAGTCAAGAATATAAATCTATGTCTTTGTTGAAGGCCTAAATGTAATTTGATTCCAGTAGTCATGAATAGGACATAAGAAATGTGGAAATATCTGTATACATTCCCTGCTCTAACAGTGAGTGCAGTTAGAAAGCATAATAGTGTTCCAGGCTATTGATTTTACCACAGTATTTCCTTGCTTAGAGTGATTTTCACTATGAGATATTTGCACCATGCTGTGGTAAATGTTATTTTTAACAGAGCTCACTGCAGTCTTGTTTGAAAAACTATGTGAACAGCGTTGAGCTCTCTGGCAAAGCTGAGTTACTCTGCTGGGCTGTCTGATGTCCTGCTTAAAAAAAATAGGTAGGAAGAGCTAAAAGGAATGTAATGCTGAAATGAGGTAAAAGACAGATACTAAAAATACTAAACACCGAATCCCCATGAAGTAGTTTAGATATTAGGGAGCGATATTCACAGGTAGAATTTAGATTTTTATTATCTTGCAGAACAGAAACAGGCACCCAAACCAGATCTTATTTATCTTCCAAAACAAATAGAGCTTAAGTCATATAAGATGTGCTCTATTTTAGACTGCTTACTTGTCAGTTACTCTTGTTTTGTGAAGAGATTCACTTATTCCAGTGTAGGTTACTAGAGGTAAAAAAGGGGGAGGGGTAGGGTAGAGTAGGAGAAAAGTTATATTTATTACCAGCAAACTAGCTGAATATGCTTCTAAGTTGTAGCCAACATAACTAAATTTAGATCAGCTGTTATTTCATAATGAGGTCCAAGTTTCTTTTAAATGAAATGGGTATAATTTTTGTCATTAGCTTAAGGTGATGCTAAACTAAGTTTAAAAGTAACTAATTTTCACTGATAGGACTTGTCATGTGTCCCTTTTTCTGAATAACTCACAATAACTATGATTTTATCAAATACTTACAGCATGTAATGGAAAGCAGGCAAATAAAATATTAGAGAAACTTAACAAAGGCAGATATACTTAGTGATTTTGTCTTACCCTGGATGCATGCATTGGGGTCTGTCCTACATTTGGCACTAATTTCTATTCCATTAAGGACTTGAAGATGGAATAAAGTGCACTGGTACTTAATGAGTAGGTGACAATTAGATGAGATAATGGACTTGAAAAAATAGGATGCAACTTAGTAAGACAGGGTAAAGTTCTGTACTCAATTAGGAATAACCACCATGGATGAGTTGAGTTGAGTTGAGTTAAGTTGAGTTGGGATGAGTTGAGTTGAGTTAAGTTGAGTTGGGATGAGTTGAGTTGAGTTAAGTTGAGTTGGGATGAGTTGAGTTGAGTTAAGTTGAGTTGGGATGAGTTGAGTTGAGTTAAGTTGAGTTGGGATGAGTTGAGTTGAGTTATGTTATGTTATGTTAAAAAAAAAAAACACAACAACCCATTATGTTAAAAAACTCTCATTTAAAAGTCACCTGGGTAATCTTCTCTGAGGTGATACAACCACAAAAGGAAAAATGTGTCCAGCTGTGGCCGCATACTTGAAGGAAGATGTAAACTCATTGAAGAAATTGGTAGACAGAGTAGTTAAATCCCATGGAGATAAAGAAAAGGACATTGCAAAGCAAAATGGAGTCATCTATTCTCCACTCTATAAGGCAAGAAATATTGTGCCAGAAAAATAGGTAGGAAACGTAAGCTTTGGAGTACGTTTTCTAAGGAGATGATGGCGTCTGTATTGTTGGAATTGTTACCATCAGGCTAAATAAAGATGGCTAGACTCGTTTTGGTAAAGGTCATTTTGGCCCAGGACACAAAGATAGATCTGGGGGTTTTGGTGTCTGTCAAACTTATTTCGTATAACTCTATTCCATTACAGTTATGATAGAACAGATTAAATGGGAACATGTCCTGTCTACAAAGATACTCACATTAATCCCTTGACAAACTGTTTTCATGGATACCGCTGACAAATAAGACCCAGTGCCTTTTCTAAAAAGAAAAATCCCTGTTGAGTTCACCAGAAAAGACTGAACTATTCAGAAGTCAATATAACTGGAAAAGGAAAAGTCAGACTGTTGGAGAAAATTAGCTTCAGGCATACATTTTCACTAAGTCTGCAGAGAGCTGTCTCTGAGAGATTTATCATCTAAAATTACAATTCGTTCTACATAGGAAATAAATCTCAGAGATATCCACTTGGAACAGGAAAAAAAAAAGTTACCTCTCCTCTTCCAGGATGTATTTTAGCATAGTTTTTTACAGATCTCTGTAAACGTTTTGCTTGCAATGGGCTGTTGATAATAACAGATACATTTACTTTTCCTATTATTTCAGGGTTTTTTGAAGTGAGGGCAGAAGACAAAGTCAAAAAAGTCAAAACCTAAATATTTTTACCTGAAATTCAAGGATTTACAGATATTGAACCAGAAATGCCTCTATGATGCTCTACAAGATTTGTAATTCATGGTTTAGTGGTTGATAGGAATGGTTGGACTCGATGATCCTAGAGGTCTTTTCCAACCTAGTGATCATGTGATTCTATGATTCTGATTCAGCTATCCTTTCTCCCCAGTTTATTCTTCTTAACATTCCACTTCCTAGCCGGACTACAATTCCTGGAGGGTTTCTTTTCTTCTTGTGTCATGTCAATACACTGTCAGAATCCTACAGTTACAGGGCATCATTAAAGAGACACTCCAATGAAGGAAATCATCTCAAAAAGGAAAATGGAAGCGTGCAATACCTGAAATGTAATTGTCATGAGTACTACATCCATAGTTCAAGTCAAAATATTTTTAGTTTTCAGATGTCAGATTTTTTTGTCCTGCACTGAAATTATATGCAAAAAGATTACCCTCTTTAAACAGGTTCAGGAAAAAGTCAAATCTTCTTTTTTCAAATGTTTGCTCAAATTAAATGAATTTAGCATGATTCTAGAATATGCTGGTTTTGAATCCATTGCAGCATCATGGTTTCTTGACATTTAAAAGTTACAGGACTTGAGTATGTGTTGGACTTAATTATATCAACAGTCACTAATCCTTCACAGAGTGCATAAAAATAAACACAAAAATTCTCTACCAAAAAAAATTATAAATTTATTAATAATTTTAATGAGCTTTTAGATTACCTAAATTTCAAAACATATAAAGAATCTATCTGAAAAGTGCTTGATTAATCCCCTGTTTAATCTAGAAATCTATGGGAAGAGACTACATCAGAGTAGACGTCACTGGGGAGTTACCGTCTCATCCTCTTTCATATGTGCCAAAAAGTTAATAGTTACTTGAATTACCAAGCAGTTGCTATGCTCCTCAGTCTTCTTGTAACTGCAGAGTTAGTATTTAATATAAAAGGAGGCTCATACTTTCTTCAGTGAGCTAAACAGAATTTCCTTATTTACAGTTACTGCTGATTTGGAAGAAAGATGTAGTACCAGTTGAAGAAATTCTAGAATAGGGCAATAAGGACTACCTAAGAACCAGAAAGCATTTTTCAAAGCAGAATGAAAATCCTGATCATGTCCAGTGGTACTAAAAAGAGGGTAGCCTGAAACACAAGCTTGCTGTTGCTTAGGGATTTAAAGTTGCTGAAAGAACAAAAGAGGAATACTCAGCAGAGTTCAATTACTGCCTTCACAAGGCATGTTTAGAGGAAACAGCTCACTAGGCAGCACAATTTAATATGTCCTGTATTGAATACACGTTCACAGGGAGAAGGAAAAATACAGTATAAAGAGGAGTGAAACCTAATAACAGTTTAAGAGAAAAAAAAGGAAGTTGAAAAGAAAAAAATAAGAGGAAAAAATCCACAATGTTTCTATGCAGCATTGACAGCATGGCCCTATGTTTAATCTCATGCTAATATCTAAAGCTAGTCAAAAGATCTCCGCTACAGACCAACCACTGTAATGAGGTCATTTTTACATTTATTTAGATGCTCCATCAAATGCCCATTCCTGCTACTTACCACCATGGTAACATAAACTATTTCAGAAGGTCTGAGTTTAACATATTCCCCCATTCACTTCCAGTTGCAGTTCAATCTGCTGCAATTCAAGATGTCTTTAAGACATGCTTCAAAAGGGACTTCACCAAATGAGACGCCACTTTCTTTTCTGTATAATAATTAGTGGGTGGTCCCTGTCTTGAAAATTCTTGATGCTGTTTTACAAGAATAATTTTTGAGGGACCTATGGTGGGTCATTTTGATGGCAAGTTCTCAAATTTCAGGTCCTGATTCTTCTACAGTTCAGGTCAGATAACAATTATTTTTTACCTTCTTTCCTATCTTTTATGCTTACCTCCATTTTCTGGACAAATGTATTGCTGTGTGATGTCCTCAATGCTCAGTAACTTGGGAATACTTCAGCTGAGAGAAATGTCACAATCTCCCAACTGGATTTGAAATTCAAAGATGTAAGGCCTAAAAATGTGTTCTAATTATGGTGAAATCTACAATGCTTGATCAGTATTTCCCATTTTCAACAACTTATAATATCTCATAAAAATTTAAAGTAAAGTTGCCTACTCCATGGGTAGTTTCTGGAAAATAATGTTTTTCAAGGTTAGTAATAAGCTTCTAAATGCTAAAGTGATAGCATCTCTGTAAACCAATCCAATAAGTAATTAAATATTTTCCTCTTCTGCAATTTGAGCAAATAAGTGTCCATTAACATAGTCTGTGAACACGCAGCTCATCTACTCTCCTATTCTAACATCCAATGACAGAGCTATATTTCATGCAGGAAAATCAAAATCAGCTTGCATGAATCTTTGAAGCAAAAGTCATGTGTAACCCACTAAAGCAAAATGAATATCAGAGTCAGTGGGCTCCAAAAAGAAGAAAGGAAAAAGTAGCTATAAACTCCACAGAAAGTGGAAATACAGGCATTGTCACGCAGACCTCTAATCTCTTGTGCAGTGCTAGATGTGGAGAGGAAAAAATGCCTTCCTGACCTCTCCAGGTGATCAATTTACACTCTGAAGCCTCAGAGCTGATCTGTATCTATTCCAAATTAACTGGAATAGAAAGAGGCATGAGGCTAAAACATAAAGAAATAGCACTGTAGAAAGCAGAAAGTACCTTATTCATCAATACAAGTTTTGCTAGCAAAAGAGGTATCTTCCTTTCATAAATATACCTGTGCAGATTTTAATATCAAAAGTACCTCAGAACTTGCAGTGAAAACAATCTCTGCAGGTACTGGTCCAAAGCCTACTGAGATCAATAGGAATATCTTCCTCCAGTAGATTCCGGATCAGGCCCTTTCTCTGTAACAAAGGTCTCGTCCATCACAAGGCAGCAATGTTTCCTCCTTCCTACCCTCTTACAGTACACTCAACTTCTGTTTTGAAGCCAACAGAAAAACAACAAACAACACAGATAAACCTAACTAGAAACATCCTTTCAGACGGGAAAAGACATGTGAAATCACATCAGCTTTATTCAATGTTAAGATAGGATGTTATGTGACCTACGATCCGATGCACTGTATTGTGTGTGATCATTATGCAGTGTAATTTTATACCTCATTTTTTTTTCCCAGGTCTACTGAACTTCTGTTATTTCCAAAGTGTTAAAAATACTCCGTTTGCTAATATAAATGATTATAATTGACAGTGCATTGTCAATCTATTGCAAAGCTGATTTAATTAAGAATGCCAAGGGGCATCATTTGGGGCCAGGTATCTAAGCTGCAATTTTTTTTTTATCTCATCCTCTCCCTATAGGACCGTCCACACTGGCACCAAAGGCTGGAGGGCAAGAGAACAAAGGGAATTTTATGTGTCTGAATTCAAATTCTTTCCCTTTGAAATGAAGCGTCCAGAATGGGCAATAAAACTGTGAAAATGGATTTCTGGCCGCATTTGATGTTAAGCCTTTAGTGTCAAGAGCCAGGTCTTTTTTCTCTCTTTCTTTTAGGGTTTTTTTTTCCCTTTCCCTGAATGGTCTTGTGGGGAATTTGTCCTATAAATTATTTCTTACGGTTTGTATGCATACAGTAAGGCCTTGTCTCATAGTTAGAACTCAAAAGTAGGCTCTTTTGTGTGCATGTGTTTTAATTAACTTGTGTTTTCAGTAAAATTGCAACAGAAGACGTTGTGCTAAAGAGGTTTATTTCATGTGGCTTTTTCCCCTGTCAGCCTACATGTGAAACCTTAATGTTTATTAAGGAAAGAGCAACTTTCACTCTGGTCTTCCTTTTCCATACCCAGTAGTCATAATCCTCTGTGTCATCTCTTCCATCCCCATAGTAGGATATTGCAATGCAATATGAAAAGCAGAGGATTAGGCCCACTTAGAATGATCATGCAGAGGGATCTATTATAATAATGATTACAACCATTTTATCTTGAATAGCTAGCCGCTGATGGAAGGGCAAGGGAGGGGCGGGGAAGAGAGACAGAGAAATGAAAGGAATCTTGGCATATTGAAATGATTTATTCCTAAGCTTTGATTGTATATGAAAATTGATCTTTAAAAATTTATTTGTAACAAAAGCAGTTGGCAATACCTTATTAAAGCTAGCTAAATTAATTTAAATTGCTATGTACAACTTAGACAGTATATTCTTGCTGTCTGAGGAAAAAAATTTGGATCTATGTGTGTATGCAGTTTAATTAAAAAACTTTTTTTTTATAAAACTTGTAGCACTTCACTTTCCATTTCTCTGCAGACCATGTTTTCAGGAAGCAAGATTACAAAGTTCAGCAATTCTTCTTCCACCCAAGAAAATCAAGATATTAAAAGCAAAATTTAGTTCCAGAAATATATGGAGATCATGAGCCAGACTCCTAGGTTTTCAAACAAAGAATAACAAGTTTTTAAAAACTTAACTTTTGCTCAATAAGTAAAGTAAAAATAAAACTAAACCTAAAAATGAAAAAAAAAAATTCTCTTTGGTGTGTTCATGGATTTCATCATCTCTAGTCCTACATTTCTCCTCTTCCAGCCCCTCCTTTTTTTTCTGATATCCTTTTCTTGTAGTTTTCTTTCTCCAGGCCTCCCTCAGGCTTCCTACCATCTATCTAGATTTATTCTCTTTTCCATTGACTCTGGTTCATTCTGATCTTTTTTCTTTTGGTTTATATATCACAGTTAGTTCACTTTTTCCTCATTTCTCACATACAGATTTTAAGTGCTTTTTCAGTTTTATTTCTCTGCCCTTGTCTATGTTTCTAATACTCTATTTTCTGTATTTTTAAGCAAGCTTTTTGGTCTGTAACATTTGTACCTGTGCAAATAAAAAGGAGCAAAACTGCAATCAAAAGAATTCTTCAAGATTTAGTCAACCTTTGTTTCAATCAGCATCTGAAGCCAAGAGGTTTACAATAACAAACTGATATACCACTGACTATCATATCAGAATTGGGGCCAGAATGCTTTCAATGAAAATAGTAAAAAGTTGATAAGACAGGAAATTATTCTCCCTAATATCGCTTTTCAGGAAATCTCTTGCCAGCACATTAGTAACCTTACAGGTCATCCTTGCTGACCTCTCCTAAACTGAACTCCATCAAGACATTTTTGTGGGTGCCATGCCATGACCCTCTGAGAGAAACAGTTTATCCCAGAACAAAGAGTACCAATACAATTCTCAGGCAAACCAGATTTCCTCTGGCCCATGGAGTTCTTAAGGGAATGCTTTGGTTGGTACCTGTGTAACTCCTAAAAGTCATCCTTTTCTTTGATTTCAAGATACCGTGTTCAAAAACATAGCCAGATACTTGACAGCATATAAAGCAAGGGATTTTTGAACATTTAGCATCCTGATTTTACTTTTAATAGACTGTATGCTATTTCTGTGATCATTACCCTTCCTTTTATCTTGCTTGTGTGAAGAGACCTGATCTCTCCCACAGTTAGTATCACAGAATCACAGAATCACTGGGTTGGAAGAGACCCACTGGATCATTGAGTCCAACTACTCTCACAAAACACTAAACCATGTCCCGCAGGACCTCGTCCACCCATAACTTACACACCTCCAGGGAAGGCGAATCAACCACCTCCCTGGGCAGCATATTCCAGTGCCTAATGATCCTTTCCGTAAAATGATCCTTTCCGTAAAATCAATGGTATGCCTTGTATAAATAAGACTGCTTGTTAAATATTGATACTTTTCACTCAAGTCCACCAATAGTTTAGGACAAAACTAGGGAAAAGGGTGTTATCTAAATATAAACTTATGTTTCTTCTCTTTGGCCACTGCCTTCACTCTCATCTCAAGGCAACTAAAAAATGATAGGACTGAGGCAGGCCTATTCAAATTTCCTTCTTCACCCACTAGTTCAGAGAAATATCAAAATGCCACAACTTCAATTCAGTGAACAGGTCCTACAGGCTTAAAGTTAAGCATCTGAAAAAATGCTTTGCTCAAACCTCATTTTTGCAGAGCAATTACTTATACTGAGGCAAATAGACAGGCACATAAAATGGAAAGAGCTCTATTTTTATCTTTATATATTTGTTAGTAGATATAGAATTGCTAAAGTATTCTATGGGACATTGTCTTCTATTTAATTTAACTGTGTAAGTAAAATAAAATGTTACCTGATTCATGCGTAGTATAAAAATCCCAGTTAGACACAAAACTTTGAAAATCTGGAATATTACTTAGGAATCCTCACCTCTCTTGCTGCTTCTAGGACAGACATACCAACTGATAAGAGCACTCAATTTGATTTAAATATTTTTCAGACACAAAAATAGAGAAACAAAGCAAAACCTTTCATACAAAATATTTCAGTTTCACAGACACACTGTGAAACAGAAAACAAGAACGTGGAAGATATTACACATGGTTGTACCAAAACCACAGCCAGCATTCATGTATTACATCTGCAAGCTAGGCAATGTTTGGTCCTGTCCAAGAATGATCAGCTTTTGAATTAAGATTTGCTGAAATGGGTTTCTCAGAGTCCATTAAGCCCTACGGTGTCAGTAATATTGTGAGATCTTGGAATCTAAAGGGATAGGGCTTAACCTGTAAGCAGGGAGGAGAATCTAAGAGGCCAAGGCATTGCAAAATGTTTGGCTGCTTTTCATTTAATGGTGGTTAGTACCTTCTTGCTGAGATGGGCAAGATGTTTCTCTGAGGGCCCTGGCATTGTGTCCATGGTCTGTGGTTCTCCTGTCCTGACCACAACATGACGTTGGAGATTCCTCATTACTGGTTTAGAATTCAAAGTTTTCTAACCCTGCCCAGCCTTGCAGGCAAAGTAGACTAGGAAATTAGTGAACAAATATCACATTGTTTAATCTGGGTACAGCCTTCACAGCTTCCTGCCCTTAATGCAAGAATTCACTGCTCAGCAGCTACCATACTCCTGTACAGATTCACTTGCATTTCAGTGGCAGATAAGGTTTCTTTTAGTGCATCTGAGGTATCACTAAGTTACTGTTTGTCAATAAATATGTTTTTCCTTATGAATATTATGTGTATGCTTTCTCCTTACAGTGGGCCTCAACATGAATTCTCAAAAATAAATATATTTATTTGGTTCCATCCGTGTGTAATAAAGGTCATCTTGAAGTACTTCTGGAGCAAAAGATTAGTACGGACACTAAAACACCCTTTCTTAAAATTTTTATTTTGAAATTTGTGAAGCACAGAATAATTTTGACAACCCCTCTGAATCCTCTTTTGTTTCCTACACATACTCAAGCTATATTTTCATATCACAAGTTCTATGATATCAGATGTTTAGATGTTTTACTTGGCATTTCACCTCTAAGTTAAGACACTATGTGAGAATATAAGTTTTCATTATTGTAAAAAACTGAAAATATGTTCCACTTACACACAGTGTAAAATTCGGAAGCAATAAGGTAAGAAGTTAAAAATAAATTAATAAATTAAGTAATATTTACTCTTGTTATTTTTAAAACAGGTTTAGGGGTTTGATTTTCATGAAGTTAGTTTTGAGGAAAGTGAAGTGAGCACTAGCAGGGAATAGACATAATTTTGAACAGCATGTAGCTGACATATATGACCTCTGTTCAACTACACAACACAGTCACTTGGTTGCTATAACAAAAAGCGTAGACTCTAGCAGAAAATGCATCACATGTAGCACATATTCTTTTCTTCTCTTGGTACCAAGATTGTTACCAGCTCACAACTCACTCAGCCCAAGCACTCTAAGCCCAGAAGCTGAGCACTTGCTGTCATAGACATGTGCTCACACACATATACTCCCCTGTAACAGTATAAGCTGCTTGTGCCCAGCACCGCACACAAAGAGTTCAACAGAAAACAGTAACATAATCAAAGTGTTCTGTCGTCCAATAACATGAAGCAAAACCTCATTACCAGACACTCTTTTCTGGGCTTTAATCAGAAATTCAAATCTTCAAACTTGAAAATATTTCAGACAGCAATGCTCTAATCTAGAAATGTTTTTGTTTAGCCCCAGGTCTTGTATTCACCAGTTAGACTTATAGAGTGACCAGCTGACTGACACACATGAGGATCAGAGAGCAGTGAACTTGTGCAGCTGAACCCAGTTAAAAATGAACCGCACATGCAAAGCCAGCATGTGTGCTAAGCTAGTGCTAACATGCTGCAGCTGGTTTCAGGTACACAAGTAGATGAAATCTACCCGGATGTGGTCAACATTGTAGTAAGCTACATAGAATAAGTTTGTTCCCCAGAGGGCTTTGCAGCAAAGCCACAACTTTTTTGGAGGTAACTTCACTGCACAGCTTTCAATTTGCTGGATAAATTGTCATGGTTATTCAATGCCAGTACTGCAACAATAGCTATTTCCATACTTGAGCTCATTTCATTTATTTTCTTTCTTTCATAAATGGCTGAAAGTGGAAAATAATACTTGATGATTAGGTAGATACCTTTTGGGTATAAAACTTCAAAGAAGGGAGAGTAATGATGAAAACATAATAATCAAAGTTTCCACTTAGATTTATGATTTATTATTACTATGAATATTTTTCAATTTGTAGAATGCATGCCATGAAGAAAATGCATGTGAAGCTTTCAGGATTTTAGCATTCTGTTTATTAACAATGATTCCATTCAGTCTCCATAAACAGCAGATGCAATTTTAGTGAAATCCATAAGCAATAAAGCTACTCATATTCTAATTCAGGTATCTTGACCCATTATTATCAATTCTGGTTCTTGTGATTATTTAGTTCCGTTACAATAGTAAGTGCTAAGTGCTTTCTAAATTAAGATTCATGATAGTCATTCCAGCCATGTTAAGAAAAAACAGTTTTAACCTGGTTATCTAAATAAGCACAAAAAAATAGAATACTTCCTTGATGATTCCAGGAAGAGTCTTCTCAACAATTTGACATGATATTTAAATAAAACATATATTTAATACATGCATGGAATTTATTGATGGGTGAACTTCAGAAAATGCAGCTAAGGTAATAGCTTATTTATAGTTCAAAATTGTTTTAGGAGATTTCACAGTTATTAAAAGCAAAGTTTCCTCTATGAACTATGACTTAATGTCTAAATTCAAAATCTAAGGAAGCTATCCATCAAGCCTTTTCATGAGGACCAAGTTCTGTTCAAGACACCCAGCAAAATCCAGCAGGATGTAGATGACTGAATAGGCACAGTCTCTTTCTTTGTTCTTTCTTCTTAAATCTGATTAATATTTGCTTATTACTTTCACTGATTAAATTGTACCAAAAAATAAGCATGCATCTAGGGGAAGGCAAGTGTGCCCTGCAGAGTCCTGCATGTGGACTGTCATCTGTGGTTGGGCACACACCATACACACCTCTCATTAAAATCAGCATAGAACACTGGATGACAACTACTTTGCATTCAATGATAACATTGCTGTACTTTACTTGTTTGTGACATAAGTTTGTTGAATACAGACAATTTATGCGAAAACTTCAGTTTGGTGGTTCAGTTGCATTTGAGAGAAAGAATCTCAGAGAGCTTTGTGATTAATGTACACTGAAGATTTTCCTTCCAAAAGTCAAGCCTCCATTTTAAGGAAGGGAGGAAGGGACTTGAAGCTTGGCTCAGGAGTGGCATTTTTATGGATGGTTTCATAAAAAGCCACACAAAGGATTAAAGGCTAATCATGTCAGAGAACTGATGAGCTTTTGTAAAAATAGACAATATTTGGATTCAAATATTTGTGACGGATATTTACCCCATCACAATGCATTGTCTTTGCAGCCAGAAGTTTTTCAGCTGAATGAGTATTCAGACTGGAGTCAATCAATCTAAATTTAGCAGTTTCCTTCTGTGAGCCATAGACCACATGTCTACAAATCTGTAGCTAATCTGGAGATCCAGTGTGGACTCTGAGGTCAATCTTGCTTGATCCACACAATACCTCTTCCCTCAGTGGGGCTTGAGAATGTGAGTAACTTTATTACTCTGCACAACTGTCAACATTCATAAAATCTGCAAGAACCTAATGTATTTAAGATCTTTGCATCTAAAATTTATTTTAGCCAACATGTTCTAAATGTACTTATTTATTGATCACACATTCACATAGTGTAATCATTATTATTTCCCTTCCTCAGAAAACAAGGCTAAAACTCATAGAAGTTGAGCCTCTAAGATTCTTCCAGATCTCCAGAATAAAGTGCAGCATTGCCTCTCAGTGTATGCAACCCTGATTGTTTTGTCCAGGTCAATTCTAAATGACATCATTGATTTGTGAGAAGACTATCTAGTAATTGCATTTTTTAATGGTCATGTCATTTGACATATTAAATGCTGTGCATTACTTAAACAATAGTGTAGAAATATCAATAGTCTGGTGCCACTATGTATGGCTGCTTTCCATTAGAGTGCATATATGTGCAAGGTTGTGAAAGTTGAGCGATAGGGACTATTTCTCCATGATGTATCTAGTGAAGTCTGTATTAGCTTCTTGTACAGCAGATCTCCTGGAGCAGACCAAAATGACTAGAATTTTATTTATCTTTCTGGGGCTTGATCAGAGGAATATTTTCATGTTTATTACAAAATTTAATTGGACTTTACCCTGAGAGATGCCTTTACCTGGACCTCCCCTATCATTTGCCTCATCGAGAACAGGTTCAGTAGCTGTTTTCTTCACTTAAGACTCTGTAATGTTAAGGCCAAGGGTTATTTTGGGTCTCTGTTGCTGCTGTTTTCCCTTTTCTTCTTTTTTTTCCATGGAAAAAAAGATGATGTAAGGGGCAATTAATCCCATTCTGAAGTTTTTTGGAAGATAGAGCCATACTCTTCACAACAGAGCATAGCAGGATGAACAAGAGTCAACACAGAGATCAAAAGACAACTCCATCCCTGAAGGTTTTCATGAAGCAGCTGGGCAAAGTCCTGAGGAACTGAGTATTCAATGGCCCTATGAGCAAGGCGTTGGTCTAGTGACCTCCTAAGATCCCTTCCAACTGGAATTATTCAACCATATAAAGATTCTGTGATTGTCTTTTAAAGTCACTTTCTGTACAACACATACTTGCAGGCACTGCCTCGTCACAAGATAGCAATTTAGTGAAACATCCTTAGCAGTCATAAAAAAAACTTGATTTTAATTGATATTGTTGTAATACAGTTTTGAGTCTGAAAGACTTAGAGTCAGACAGTTGCTGTGAAATACAATGTCCTAAGTAAAAATAAGGTCGTCTTAGGCCCTCGCTGACTTTTGGTCTATAGCTAACTTGATAAACTACACTGAATAGAATTGGTCCTTAGGGTCCCTAAAGCTGTTGCTAGATATTCATGGTTCTTTAGGCCACCAGACCTGTAAGTTTTAAATCCTGCTATAACTTTATATTAGTGAGAAGGAAATGAACAGTGCACATTTCAACTCCCTAAGGTCTCTAGATGGTCATACTTTTACTTGAGGAGTAGAAATATTTTATACTGATGGTCATTGGATGCATTTAGACCCCACCTGGTTTTGGGTGATTTCTCTAAAAATATCACATTACTAAGAGAACTTGCCTTCAATGAGATTTCTGTATTATGGGGGAAAGTTATTTACAACCTTGTGGGTTCTCCTTTGAAGTAATTTGTCTTGTTGAGAGGGAAGTGGAGCTGGCCTTTGAAGAGTCTCATTTCATCCTGGATCTCTCCCTTTGAAGTACACTTTACCCTGTGGGCATTCCCTGTGGAAAAGCTGTCATTGTTCACGGGTCTCCTAAGAAAATATTCCCCAGAGGCACCCTTCCCTGAAGAATGATTACCTTGGAGATACAAGCAGTGATGTATTTTTCATCCTTGCCAACAGCAGTCAGAGTCTAGTTACACAAACTACATAAATTATTTTATGAAGAAAATATAGGCAATTGCTAGTGTAATATGTAGAGGGAAGTTGCATAACATAGTGTCCAAATCTTGATAAACTCGGCTTCCTTAATGCTACTGAAA
Source organism: Piaya cayana (assembly GCA_013389865.1). Taxonomy (NCBI): domain Eukaryota; kingdom Metazoa; phylum Chordata; class Aves; order Cuculiformes; family Coccyzidae; genus Piaya; species Piaya cayana. The sequence continues at coordinate 263,897 of WAAB01020173.1, forward strand.
AATTATAAGATATTTCTGTAGCAACACTCTGCCTTCAGACAGCCCTAATTTGTTTGAGTCTTTGATGCCGAAATCTTCTTGTTCATGTTTTCTACCAGTAAAATTTCCCTGAAAGCTTGAAGAAAATCCTGTCAGCCATTTGCAGGCCTGATGGTGTTCAAAGATAGCATTTCTGAGTGTGATAAAAACAAAGAAGGGAAGATACTTTTTCTCTTTGAAGAATTTTCTCTTTTTTTTTTGTTGTTGTTGTTGTTACAGAACTTCAACAAACAGAAAAGTAAACCTTTGTTGATGCCTCAGTGCTCATTGAGGTCTAGTACCTCACTGAGGTTGCAAACTACAAATTAGGAACATAAGCACAAACAAACAGCCACACCTATGGTCCATAAAACTTGTCAACCATTAAAGCTGCACTACTTCTGCTATATCCTACCACTGCTTAATTTCAAAGGCATAATAAAGGGTAATTGCTACACATACAGGATCAGCTCTAGATATAATCAAAACAAACAGCTAACTTGCACTGCAAATTTCCAGAAAGGGAAAACAGCCATGACCCTGCTCCTGTCTTAGAAAGCCAGACTGGTTGCTGCAGCAGCATTGAGGCGCGTGATACACAGGTGATTGGAGCAAGTGGAAACCCTCCCAGAGGCAGAAATCATTACACCAAGCCTTCTCAACCCCCTAGCAGTAGAAATACAGTGACTTTGACCTTGTGTGACTCCTCTTAGTGCTTTATTTCTCCCTCTCTTCTTCATTGCAGGAATGACCTATTTTATGCCATATCCTACAACTTACTCTGAAGGGATGCGGTGCTGGAAGCCTAGAATCAGCTCAGTACTCTACAAATATTCTTAAGCATTGACTTAATTTAGTCATTGCTAGCAACAAGCCTACCAGGTCACAGAGCACCTGGGTCACTCAGGAAATTTATGGTAGATTCAGGGCTATTGTAAAAATATCAGATTAAACACTCACAATTCATTCTGAAGGCAAAATGAAAGACTCAGTGGATTGCATAGGATATTATAGCATGCACAGTTTGTAGTTTGTTTATATATATATATAAAAATACATATATTTATAAAAATTCAATTACCTCTGAAAACAGAGGATTCTGACAGGAGATAAGAGCTCAGCTGATGAGCATTTCCTTTTAAAATTATGTAACTGATTTGGGTAAAGATAGTATGATATTTCCCACTGCACTGTATTTAAGTGTTGCTGGTTTTCTTCCTCTGATATCTCTATCTTTTCTGCAAGACAACCTTTGGCCATCTTATTTGTTTGGTAATACAGTATTTTCCATGGCAGCAGATTGTGATGTCATGCAGGGACAGATTATTAGGTCAAAATGTGCCCAAGATTGCACTGGAGGAGAAGGTAAGAAAGATTCTAAAACTGCATACACACTTTTCAAAGTATTCAAAAGAAGTGGAAAACATGCTTTGAGTAAATGCAACAATTGTTTAGCTTGTCAAAGAGCCTTTGTGGTTGGGTCAACCTTTATTATTATTATTATTGTTATTGTTATTAAAAATAATCCAGAAGTAATAGGAAAAATATTGAAAATACCATGACACTGTCAAACAATAAAGAGCTTCATATCAGTTACAGACATAATATTAATTCCATTTTATCATAGCCTATGTAGAAACTTTTAAAAAAATTACTTGAAGTTACACTTGAACTAACATCAGCAACACACATGAAAAACATCAGTGTTTGGACTTTTTTTCTCCCTCAGAAGTCTGCAGGTATTCAGACCTGAGGCTTCAGTTCAGCTTTGTTTGGAGAATAGTTTTGTCCACACATGGGTTAAAACAATCCCAGTAACATGTTCACACACAGGTATTTTACTCTCGTCCATCATCATATCAAATGCTTTTTGGATATTGTCCATACAAGCTCTCAATAAATATATTTCTACTCCAGGCTATTTTCCATACATGTCTATTTTCTTACCACTTGATAAAATTTGGTAAATTATGAAGGATCATTGTTTTTATAGTTGGTCTGATTTCTCCAGGAATACCCTCCTCTGAAATCCACTTGCTGATAAAGGCAAGCTGGCTCAAGGTATACATGATAATTTACACAGAATAAGCTTGATTTTGGAAACTCTGAATTAGACAAACTAAACTGAGTGCCATGGAATTTTCCAGCAACCACACAGGTTTCTTTAAAGCCAGTTCATAGGTGTCTATGCAACACTGAAACCTGAAAGTTGTAGACACCATTCCTTATGTCAAATTATCCCTCTATAAAATGGTGATAATCCCATATTCACATGAGGTGCAAGAATAAAAACCTCATAGACAGGGCAGGTATATAAAATGGTAATCAGAGGTCTCCATTGTTTATTAAATATAAATAATTTTATCTGTAAATCTGCCTAAAATTATACCTGTGTCTTCCTTTTATGAAAACATCAAAAACATCAAAATACCAGGACTGTACATGCCAGTAATTTTAAAAGGCAAAACTCTCCACATTTACAACAAAGACCTTTCCCAGTACATTAGACTGTAACAGGTAGGACACATATGAACACTATAAGCATTGAATAGCATTAATGTGAGTTTTGAGTGTGAAATTGGAAGTGCACTCTACAGCCTAGTTTGTGATTGATGATTCAACTCTGCGCAAAACACAGGGTGCTGGATACATTATGATAAGTGAGGTCCAGGTCTCTTGCACTCCATCTTGAGTTATGCTGTCTTCCCCTTAACTGGGAGAAACCAGTTGAAGAATAGGTAGCTTTAGCTAATCCTTTACTTAGTCTCCATCCTTTCCAGTCATATTCTTCTCTGTTTTACATATTCATGTCCATGTGTTCAGGTCTTATCTAAATAATGATATACATAGATGTAAAAATCTTTCTCTGCCATATTTCTTTGTGTGGACATGCTGTCCAAATGGTTAATATAGCCTTGATTTTGTCAAATGCATTTAATATACTGAGCACACTAAGGTTTCCTTCTTACCTTTCAGTATAATATGATCCTGCCAAATTTAGCATAGTAATAGGGGAGAGGGGAGTTCATAGAATCATAGAATCACCAGGTTGGAAGAGACCCACCGGATCATAGAGTCCAACTATTCCTATCAAACACTAAACCATGTCTCTCAGGACCTTGTCTACTCGTGCCTTAAACACCTAAACACTGGTGGTCCTCACCAGCACACCCTTTCTGAATCTCCAGTGCCCCACGTCCAGGCTCACTCTTGCCTAGCCTGGTCTCAATCCCCTCCCCCTCCACATCTAGTTTAAAGCTCAATTTATGAGCTTAGCTAGGGTTTTAGCAAGGACCTTAGCCCCACTAGGAGGCCCACGTGTCCCACATGTTCTATTCTAGATGATCTTTAATGTCTCTTCCAATCCAAACCATTCTGTTATTCTATGATTCATTCTGTTCACTGAACAGCAATAGCTCTTATCAGAACACAAATTTTCAGGAACAAATTTCTGTAGGACATTGTGAGATCCAGAGGGATAAAAATGTCCAGAAAGAATGATGCAATTATGGATTTTTATAATAAATCTAGTCATAATCTGCAGTTCAATAAGTAGCTAAATTGCTTGTTGTATGAACCTGGAAGAGTAGACTGAGAAAAATATCATTCTTTAACTGTTTTCTTCCATTTTTCCCATGGACATGTACTATTGACTCCTGTTGGAGAGAAAATAATGGTCTAGACAGAGCTCTGGTCTTCCTAAGGAGTCTTGTCTTTTCCCTGATACAGTAAATGCTGAAAAGCCTGAAATCAAAGGGGTAGCACTACAGCTTGTTTGTACTTTTATAATAAAGTCCATCCTTGTTAAACAAAGAGATCACCAAGTTCCAATGAATTCATATTTAAACTGTGTCTATAAACATAATATTGTTTACATCTTTCATTTATGATGATATTTCAACTAAGTTCTTCTAAAATTGCTCTGCTTTTGCACTCTGTCATAAAATGGAAGCATATATTACATTAAGCAGTAAGGAGCTGTATCTCATTTAAAACACATAACCACATAATTTCATAGATATATATCTATATATAGATATATATCTATGAACAATGAAATTGCCCCAAAATTAAAACCCTTCTGGCAGTGTATTTGTAAACACAATCAGCCTATAATCCAATAAAGAGATTCTGCTTTGAATTAATGTGAATTGCTTCTCTATTCTGCCTTTACAAATATAACTTTTCATCTGAAATTCTTCACTCCCTCTCTTTGTTTCACTGAAAATAATTGTAGTGATATTCTTCCTCACTTGTAAACAGCAGAGGAAATATTTGAGGAGTTGAATAAAATGGAGTTGGAAAAAAAACCACAACAAAATAAAAGAAGCAGATATAATTCCCTTTATACCTGCAAATAGAGAAAGCAAATCTAATTTCTCAGAACTTCTGGCATGAAACACTTTGCATTTTAAAAAGAAACCATCACTTCAATCATTTTTTATGATTCTGATAATGAAAATGAAAGCTAGATTGTTAAATGGAAAGTGCAATAATTTTATATACACATAAAAAAGAAACTATTTCTCTAATTTTTATAATTTAAAATAAAATTTTCCAAATTACAACCTTTTAGTTATAATTCATTAACCTTCCATGCAACAACATTTGGTACGAACACATATCTTAAGATATATGGATACAAATTAGATATTTAGAGGTTAATCCATGAACAAGACAATAATTCAAAGGAGATGTGTGGCTTGTAATAGTTACTGAACTGGGATTAAAAAAAAAAAGAGGAAAGGAAAAAGTTGTTATTCTCTATACAAAGTTCACAGAATTCAGAAGCTAAATTGAACAATAATATATCTGATATATTATATGACAAGGTATTCTTTCCACTTGGTACATACTTTTCTTCTAGTTCCCAGAAATTTAGAGATACTGAAAAGAATTTGGGGAAACTACAAAGAAAATTTTACTTATTTGTGAGAACTATTATTTCTGTATCAGGAAGCTGAGGAAACATTTTCTAATCAATACTTAGTCAGCTATTTAACTTAGTCTGCAAGACATGATAAATATATAGACCAGATTATATCAATTCCAGCTTCCTGACTGGTGCTAGTGAAATTTTTACTTATTTTCTCAACAGAATGTTATTATCTGCTCTTCTTAAGCTGGTATGTTCCGAAACAAAAGGTTTGCTTAAGTGGATATAGGATCAGTGCTCCCTCGCACTGTAAGGAAATCACATCAAGAATACTTGTTCTCCCATCTCATACCCTGTAAAGGTGAATATCGTCTCTTTTCAGTGCTCCTTGCCCTAGAACATACCACCTTGACAATTTCTCGTCTCATAGAAGTCAATGTTCAAGTCCCATGGATTTTGTAAGGGCTGTAATACTGTGATATCAACCCAGAAAACCCATTTAAGACCTCAAGATGTGAAGATGAGAGGATGTGTGAGGACTGCATTTACATACTCTTCTAGGTCATCTTCATTCTTTCTCCATCCTGCTGTAGAGAAAACTTAGATAAATAAGACAGGAAGACAACAATCCAGGTATCAGGCAAACAAGCAAGTGGCAAAGTCTGTGGGAACTAAGGACTCAAATTGTGCAGGCACAAAAAGCCTAGAAATTAGGAAAGAACTGGGGAATTTAGGAATGCCCAATTTCTTAAGCTGCTCTGAATGTGGGACTACCACATCTCCTCCCCAACTATGCAGCTCTTACAGAGGAGTGGCTTGGAATTGCACATCTTTAGCACTGTATAAGAAAAAAGAACAAACATTGTTGATCATAGCAGAAACCTACATTGTATTTACTGTCACCAAGGAAGTTTCTAATTTTTGAAAATGAGTCCCTAAGTCAAACCTTAGTTTTGATGAACAGGAACAAAGCAAGAAGCAATAGAAACACTGGTTACCCTCAGGGCTGGCTATGAGGTCAGAGGCCCGAGAGGGGAGCTTGGCTGTGTATTTCTGCCCGTGGAAGGACCCACAAAAGTAAATGCCACACAGGGAAAACAGGCACAGTCTGCAGTATGTCAGTGCCAGTCTAGGCAGCACTATTTTCAGCTTACCTTTCGGCTCACACGGTTAACCCTCCCAGACAGACCATACAGTAGTCCTTGCTCACCCTCCCATGTATCCAACCACATCAGATGGGTGTAATCCCCTTCCTCGCAGACTCCACTGGACCACAAAGAAACTGTTTTGCATCCCATCCACAGAGACCACAACCATGCTCATGGTAGGCTGGCCAGAGGCTCTCCTAGGCTTCCCGTCCCCAGTGCTGGTGAAAGCAGGACCTTGCAGAAGGTCCCCATTCTGTTGCTTCCTGTTCCACACCCACTGGCCTTCACTTCTCCCTCAGTGGTTCAAGATCAGAGACCGAATGTTTTTTTTAATCCTCCAGCTTAGATTTGTTGCAGGCCTCTGGGAGTCTGCGGCCAAAACTAAAGCCACGGACAATTCCTGAACAAGTAAGCTCACAATGCCCTGTTTATTTATACAGCACAAATGATTGAAGTCATTATGCCTCAGACTAGTGGGGCCTATTTATAAACAGCATCTTAAGATGAGCAATATAGCAGGACTCTCCACCACTTCACAACAAGCGCCAGCCCCATCCCCCCCATCCCCACTATAAAGCTCCAAGGCCCTTCCAACTTGCCACATGAAAGATGCATTCCTCGCCTTTTAAATTAAAATCTAATCATATTCTGCAGTAAACAAGGCACAAAGAACACTCAAAATTATGGGATGAAAACCAGAAACAGGAAGGGCCAAACTCTCCCCTCAGATCTGTCCTACGGCTCTTTGACAAGTGCAATCAGTTAAACATTTGAGTGCTTGACAACAGACACCCCATCAGATGTTTGATCTCTTTGGTATTCTACTCTCTTCCATAAATTATGTATCTTCAGATCTGCATGTCCTCCATGTTTGTGATGGCTAGTCTCCAGCAGAAAGGAGGCTTGGGAAAAAGTGGATATTTCTCTCAAGACATTTAAATTACTCCTGTTTCTGTCTATACAAAGCAGATCTGGAACTACTTAAGTGAGCATCAGTTGCATTTGGAGCCTTGGAAGGCATAACTTTTTCTTTTTATCCTTCTCAGATATTCATCCAACCTAAGTAAAATGTGAGAACTAAACAGCAGCCTCACACTTCATGCCATCTGGACATCTGACTTGAGCAGCACCCTTTGACTCTCTAAATGCTCATATGACAGCCTAGCAGCCCACATGGAAGGGGACTAGAACACAGCTGGATTTGTGAGACTGTGGTAAACCCCATGGAGAGACGCAGGCTGACTTTTCTTCCTTTCTCACATCACCCTTGAGTCAATGTTGATGACAAGTATCTTACAGAACCTATGAAACAGAAGTGTTGGATGATTATTTGGTTGTATACTTTTTATAATCCTACCAGTTTTCCTAACTGTGGTAATCACAATGAGTCCTTCATATGATTAGAATTTAAGAATTAATAAGGCTTAGCACCTCCATGGTGCTTTGCTTCTTTCTTTTCAGAGTACAGAACAAGCATTAACTAATTGCTTTTCAGAAAAACACTTTTACTATCACAGTTTTATGAGGTGGAAACTAGGAGGTTAAGTAACTTGCCTGAAGTCATTCAATAAGTTGCACTGGGATTAAAATTTAGGAGCTGTTGGCTGCCAGCCCTACTTTTCGACCACTGGACCACTCTGCCTCTTATTATAAGAACTTAATTTACTTGGCAAAAAATGCATCTTTCATGTGGTATACTATATACTCCCATTCCAATGGAGTAGAAAGGAAGTGAGAAGGCTAGTAGGTCTGGTAGTGAATGGATGAAGAGTCACATCATGATGATTCTGTTTACAAATCTTGATCTAACAGAAAATACTTCTACTCTGGACACTTCTCCTTTACTGTAGACTTTAAAAAAACTGAAGATCCAATACAGAGAAGGGTGCATGCATTTGTGCGTGTGTGCACACACATGATGACAGCATCTATATAGCAAGAAATACATGCTCATGTATCCATTTTTTGGCAGGCTAAGCTAATATATTAAAACAAAAGTTCTGCAAGTACTGAATGTCTGTGAATCAGTGGTTACCATCTGGAGGTGACAACAGCAACAAATCTCTGTGTATGTGTCTTTGTATGTACATATGTGAGAGAAAGAGGTAACACGTTTTGAACAGTCACATTTCCATATCCATCCATCCCTCCTGTATTAGAACCTCCAGTGAAAAGTAACCTCATGAAGAACTCATATACAAGCGGCAGATGAGCTTTGTCAATATTACATTCCAAATCCAAGGTGGAAGTGTGCTGGTGTATCATAAATTCACCACTAGATAAAGATGCTGACTTTTTATTTTCTTGTGGAATAATTGTCAAGGCACAACAACAAAAAAAGAAATATCAATAAGATGTCTATAACCACTATAAGAATGTCTTGAAATTTTAAGAAAGGACAAAATCTGCATCAGAACAGAGATTGGTTCCTGCAACAGATAATGAACACAGTGGCTGTACACTGATCTAAGGAAAAAAAAAAGATAATTGCTACTAATGGGAGAAAAACCTTGAAGACACAAGACATTTTTTAAATAGTGAGTAGGAAGAATGAGAACTCGATGATATGAATGAAATTCTATGTCAGAGGTTTCAGTTTGCAAGACTAAGGAAAGCAGTCATTATTGAAAATGTATTCTGACATATAAAAATCACTGTTAAAAATAATGTAACAAATAAAACCCCACATACAGTTATATATTTTAATCATTTTTATGTAAAGTAGTTACATGCACATTTGTCAAAATCGCAGCAGAAGTGATTTGTTTAAACTCTAGAAAGGTTTGCTGACACCTCACTTCATTTAACCTGTTTGATTTCCTTAAACGTGAGTTGTTTGATTTACTTAAGTCTTTGTCATTGTGGCTCAGCATTGCAGTAGTTACCTAGACAGCAAAAAAACTCTTTGTCCACTCCCTTACATCTCTTCCACTTTATGTTCACATGTACAGACATGAAACCTATGTATGAAACACACTGTTAGCAAGTCAGGTTGGCGTCCTACTGCTGTGTACCTTCTTCTGGGAACCACACTGCCTCTGCTTGATCTTGTGAGAGGATGTTACTCTTGTCACATGTCAAAGTGGAGAAGAGTCTAATCCCTGTGGGTTTGTAGCATCTGTTTCCATTTTCAGTTCTTTTCCAGTGTGTCCATATCCCCAAAATTATTCCTGTGGCAGAAAATTCTGATGATAGTCCCAGTCATTTTTATGTGTTCCCTTATGTTGGAAGATGAACTGCTACTTTTATTACTGAGATCTTGAATTCAGCTGGTACAAAGGCAAATGAGGTCTGTAGGCACACTGATCTAAACACAAGTTCAGGTTTTCTACAGAGTCTATATGGAAGAGTACAGCCAGGAGTGGAATAGTATTGGCATAGTATTTCCTTTTTCCACATTCTGCATGTTAAGACAGTTATTAGTACTAATTTACCTTTTTTTTGCCAGGAAATTTGAAGCCAAACTATGCTTTCACATATACATGTAAATCATCATGGGGTTATATGCATGAAAACAAGAGCAAAACTTAGACCACAGATTTTCCAGGGTAAAACAAGTGCTGCATTACAGGCAATTAGGATTAGTAAAGTAAACATTTAGTCACCATTGACTCATGAACTGAAAAACACAGTAGTCAATTAGAGCTTTTGGCAGCAATAATTAATATGGTGTTGATGAAAACTGTGTTTTTCACTCAACATACAAAGCTATCCCAGGTAATTAAATGTAACCTCATCTACATGTAATTTGTCTTTAATCTGCACATGATACACTATTTCAACCTCATGCCCTGTATTCTGAAGGGACAATATTGGAATATTACCTAAAGCATATGCCAAATAACTCTGACATTATTTGTTTACATTTAAAAGAATATCACAATTTATGATTAAATATTTGACTATGAAAAGGTTTGCAGTTTAATCATATACACACTTTCTTACATTATTCTTTATGTCTGATTTGTGGAGATAAAGCAAAAGATCAATTTTAACCGTGTATACCATGTAGATATTTATTTCTTTGTATGTTTTAACACCCTGAGGCTTTTCCAGAAGCATTAACCAGAAAGTAAATACTTACCAAAAAGATGACTCTCCCCATTGTTGATGAAGGACTTGTGATATTGTGAAGCTTCTGAACATAGAAAGAGGTGTTTTGTGGAAAGTAATATTTAGTATTGACCTAATTGTACAAACTACAGATTATCTACATTTCTTACTGAAGCTAATGAAACTTGAAATGCACCTCTGAAAATTAATGTATATCACAGCCCTCTACATCACTGTTTATAAACCCAAGTAATTTAAAGTCCCTACTACCAGCTTGATGGATAAGCCATTTTCAGCTATAGTCATATCACAGGAAAAATGTAAAGAAGCTTCAAGTTACTTATTCTTAGATTTGCAAGAGTTTCTTTGCATGCCTGGCTTTGAAGTGTTCCTGAACAAACTGGTTTCCAATTGAAGCATCAGTTTCACATGGCTCTTACTAGACTAGTTTAAATCTGCAGTGTCATTATTACATGATTAATGCACCTGATATTTTAACATTTGAGTTGCATATTAATTATCCCTAATATGTTCTTTTAAAAAGCCTTCAGAAGATACAAACTTTCTTACAATATGAAATTAAGAAGGGCTGCTATTACCTTTAGCAAACACTGCATATTCTATATCCTTCCTGAAAGAGTAACTTTAGCGTCTTTGTTAGCACAAGGAGATCTTATTCCACAACACTATCACAGCTTTACCGTTTCTAGATAAAGTACACTGTTAATGTACAACAAAATGTCAAGCTACTGGGTCGCTGGTTCTGTTAACCTTTCTGATAACTGATTTAGTTTAATTCAGAAAAGGCAGCTAATTCTCAACTGTTAGCATAATCTATTCTCTCAAATCCAACAAAGTAAAAACACAGCTAAAATTCCCAAGAAATACATTTTTCTGCCAGTGGCACAACAAAATAGTCTGTATTGGTGCCTATCATTTTGTCAATCTGAACATTTACTATGAGGCCAGATTTTCAGATGTTATAGCATCTGTGAGCAAAATTCAGGAGAGACATGTGGTCCATTCAGGTCAATTTTTGGTCCATGAAATACATTTAATGTAAAATTTTAAGACTCTCTGAGTCCCTGCCTTTAGCATCAAAACACTCTTTCCCTGAGTAAGAGCAAGAAAAGTCTTTAACTCTTCCAGTGGGGGCACAAGCCAAAACAAATGGCACAGTCAACCAATAAAAGAAAACACAACACAGAGGGCAGAATAAGTAAGTCTGTTTGTGTTGTTTATTTGAAGGAAAAAAGGGGCTTTCCCAGAAACAACCATCAGAACATTGTTAAGGAGGAATGAATTACCCATAGCCTTCAAAGGAAAACAGTGCTGTTAAAATAAATTCAGGGGTCAGGAAGAATTAGGTTACTGACATAGAAGACTTAATTCTTCTCTGGATTTTGTCTCACTGGTTGCATAAAACCCAGGTACACAGGGATGCAGAGTTTCAGCAGAGAGATATTGCCACAGCTGTCAGATCTGGAGCCAGGCTTGCTGACACCCATATCTACTGTTTTACTTTGAAGTTGTCTTCTGAAGCACCATAACAATAAGATAGAAGGGGAAAACTTTATATCATCTGGCTAGAATGAAGAATTACAGGTTGTGGGCTAGATTTCATACTGAAAACCTGTAGGCTAAGACCCTAAAATTATGGGTTTAAAATAATAAAGTGCACACTGGAGTCTCTAGAGTCACCTTTGGGTTTGAGCTGTTGGTGCACTTGGACACGTGTTCAAGCTTTTTGCCGCAACCACAGGGACTGGAAATATCTGCTCTCTTTTAAATGAAAGATGAGATTCTCACACAGTCACTTCATTTCAAGAATGGAAGCTTCAAAGAAAACACAAGTTAGGGCAAGTTTCATGATAAAATGTTAAAAACTGACAGCGTTATTGGTCTTTTCAAAATTCATGAACCACAAAAGAAGCCAGGCAAAATCTGCTTGGTTTCAGATTTCACAGAAGGTTGCAGCTCAGCTCCAGCTTGTCCTAACGTTCTCCATAGGTCATTCTTTCAAGTAATTCTCATCAATTTATGTTTTTATTCCTAAACTATATAAAACTTGAGGTATTACATGTATTTGACATGAGTCAGGTGGAACTCAGTATTTCCAGCAGTGCACTGATTTGATATTTTGAGTGTTTAAATACAAAACAGAAAACATAATTCCGTCTTCTGAAACCAGAGAAAAGTTTCATATGAAACTCTGCAAGCTAAATTCACTTCCTGCAGAGCTCTTGGGACTTGCAGAAGTCTATGTTTGCATAACTGTGCAGTAAGGCTAGTCTATGGAGTCCTACCTACAAGAGAATCCTGGAAATACAGCAAAGGGAAGGATACATATGTCCCTTGCTGCAGTGAGAGTATTTACCTCTCCCAAGGAGGTAAACACCACAAAACACCACAGTCAGTCCTCACCACAAGACTTATTAGAGCTTGAGGCTCAGGTTTCTAAAAGATGTGGTAGACTAGTATGCCTCTGCACAAAGTACATTTATAGTGTATTCTCCTTGGGTTTGAGAGGCTCTTTCACAGCTAATAGAGGCTAATAGAGGAAATGGAATATAGTTTTTTAATAATTTTCTAGATTTCAGACAATTTTTCCATGCCTTGTTCAGGTAAAAGCTGAACCTCCAAAACTCTTCCCAAACAGACAATTTCAAAAATTTCAGGTCAAGCCAGCTAAAAAACACCACTCCAGTAGTATCAAAGTAGTCAGTGTATGTTTTGGCCATTGACTACAAAACCATTGCCAAAATGTTTCATAGGCTTATTTAATTCATATATAAAAAATAGCATGTTTTAAAACTGTATTTTCAGAAGTGATTCATAAAATTTTTTACCTACAAGAGTCCATGGAGCTACTCACAATACAGTTGCTGCCATCACTTTTACTGTGCAAAAGTCATATTTTAAATAAGTATTTTTCTCTTTTCTTTTTATGATGAAATTCTTACTTCAGTTAAGAGGGCATGGCCAGTTGTCATCCAATATGACAGACTTTTGAGTAATAAGACTGAGCTAAAGTGAAAATTGCACTATTTTAACACCTTTGCTTTTCCAGTGTGCTAACTCAATTAACATAAGTGATGCTTTGAAAGATATATTAAACTATTACCAATATTTTCTAGTTTAACAAGAAAGCAGATATGTATCTTTTGTGTTTATCTATCTACATAATTCTTCTACAGTTATTAAACTTCAAAAAAAATTATTTTAGTATTTTTAATTAACCCACAATAAATATCCTATTGAATTGAACTCTTTATTTTCAGAATGTAATTATTCATTTGAGACAACTAGTTTGAAGGGTTACCACAAAACCTTATCTCTGCCACTTAAATCACAATACTTCTCATCATGAATTTTGTAAAAAGCACATTTCAGGTTGAAAATCATACTTGGGCATTTCAGAGGCTCTTAAAATCCAAGTTCAATCCAAATTATCTACTAAGTGTGTAGTATGTGCGAGCAGTTGCCCTCTCTTCCTTTATACAATTCATGGAGAGATCTCATTTTCTATGTTGATTATATGGTCAATTTAGGGTAACAGTGCTTCTAAATTTTGTCCCTGGTTAAATGCCTTAGTTTAGGAGCAGTAAGTACAGAACTCATATGCCAACCATACATCTTTTACCAAATTTTAGTTTTCTCTGAAAATTCCAGCCTTTATCCAGATTTCAAGATGGGGAGGAAGAAATCAGAGCACGAACTCATTCATTTTTAGCCTATTAAGAAAGTATGCAGTATTTGCAATGCACAATTATTTTACATCAGAAATATCAAGCTCAGGAAGTATCTGCAGTTTCTATGGAGTTACTCATTAATCTGGCCACTGAAAACTTTAAGGCCCATTTTGGAGTGGGACAGGAGAAAACTTCAAATCGTTGAGACTCCACTGTTTTAATGACAAAGCTGATCATAGATTTTTGTACTTTCTCTACTAAACTATGTTCTATGAGCTGGTTGCTCAGATGCCCCCATATTATTTATGTCTTCCTGTGCATGCATGCATGCATGTATCTATGTATCCATCCACTTCCATTTAATATATAAATTAGTGTGAAAATAGCCATTTTGAGCCCTCTGTGGCTCAGAGTTTGGTCAGAAAATTGCAAGTTAATGTGTTTGTGAATCACTTGTCCTGATTAAAAGTAAAAAGATGTAACAGTGAAATACTGTGGTTGTGTGTAAAGTCATAGTAACCTTACATGCATGAGTCCTGGCTTATTGGCCGCCTCCTCTTTTAGCTTCACTCTCCCTTGAGCATTTATTCATTTGTTTGCCCTTGCCAAAACAATTATTCACCTAAACACAGCCCCCTCATGATGTCACTGGAAGTCTGAGCAACCTACGGCAGAGAACATTCAAAGCTTATATTGCTACAAAACAATGTTGTCTTGTGGTTTGTTTTATTTTCTTGGATATCCAGTTCTGTGAAAAGAGTAATCCTATAACTAATGCTGACTTGTGATTTTTTGCAGCATAACAAAGTATAACAAAAATGCATCCATTTCACCTTTTAATGATTAAATCTCTCCACTGCCCTGAGCCTTGGACATACAGGCATACAAGTGATATTATGCACATGAGCAATCCCATTGAAGTCTCTGGGTCTACACACATGTAGATTGCACATATGCACATCAGCAAGATCAAGAACTAGTTTTGTTGAGAACATCTGTGGCAAAGGAATCTTTCTACAAATAAACAGTGTCTACATTAGCAAAACTCATAGCTTTGCTTCAGTGTTCAGTCACCCACAAAAGTCACTTACTGCCTTAGATAGCATTTGCTTTGAGCAATATTCCTCAAGTAATTTGCTTTAAATTCTTTAAACACTATGATAGCATAGTTTACTGAAGCTTTCAGAAAATTTTAAAAAAAGGAGAGATAATAACCACTTATTGTAGGTAGTTACAAGTCATTGCAAATGGTGTATTTGAAAATCAGTTAACAACTTGCCAATTGATATTTCATTCTGTGTTGTTTAGTGGTCAGGATAATGGCTTCCTATCTGCATGAAATTTTTTTACCTGATAACATTGAATATTTGAGCAACACTGTGAGCACAAGAACAGTTTGTGCAAGTAAATGAACCATGTCAGCAACTGTAATTCAGTCAGCATTGAAAACATGGTCAAAATATATTAAATTATTCGTGATAGTTTCTCTCTGCAAGAAGGCAAATCTATTTGAAAAAATTAACTGGAATATGAAACTGCAATTCTAAAAATGTCATCTCCCTTTAAATACTGTACAAGTATTCACATATCCTACCTCTTAAGTGGTATTTCATTCTAAAGGAACTAAGAACAAGTATTTTGTGGCTAAACGTGCAGTGTTTCAAAAGGGTTGTTCTACGGGTAGATTAAACTAAGAATCCTAGGCCAAAAATTCCATATATATAGCCATTCTCAAATAGGCAATACATTTTATACAACATAAAAGATAAGCTGCAGTGTCATATGACAGCTAAAAGCTCTTGTATTGATTCCCCAAAATATTGACTTAATTTTATCAAAATGTATTTATTCACCACTGCTGCATCAAAGATCATCTGTATTTTATATGTAAATAATCTATTCTATTCCCTTGATCATGTTAATCTTACTAATGACAAATTACCATTCTCCACGTACAGTTCCTAGATTTACAAATTATCACTCCTGCTTTCAGGGGACTGAGAATCAGCCACGCTTGCTAATGCCTCCATGGATCGTCTGACACATAGCAGATTTTTATATTCCCTTTTAAAGCATTCAGCTCACAAGAAATAATTTATAAATCTGGCTATCACTCGCACTTATCCTCTTACTGCTTGAGGGGGAGAAAGAACAAGATCAAATTGGAAGGATTATTAACAATTTAAGAACTTTATTTGCTTCAATTAACTCTTTGCAGAAAGAACTGCATGCTAAAGCTCATTTCTTTTAGGAAAGGAAGGTGAAGTAAAGTATCCTGTCTATTCTATTATGACAAAGAACTTGGACAAACAAAAAATATTATCTACAAATGCTCTTTGTTTTCTGACTTTATGAAACAGAAACTTCTTTAATTTTAAGTATATATTTAAACTAAGAGCTCCTTTCAGGAAAAAAAATAAAAATCAACTAACTTGCAATAAGGAATTAAAACTGACAAATCAAGTAAGCTGAAAATTCAGACTTCGAGGTTGTTTCTGTCTTGCTCTGCACATGTGTGTCGTGGAGACAAAATGTTATCACAGTCATTGGGACACATGCTCCCTCCTTCCCCCACTTGGTATTTTCTTTTTAGTTGTAAAAATTATGATGGTACAATAGAGAATGAGATACACAAATTTCACTTCCTTCCTTTAAGTTAACCTGTCTTGGTGTAACCCCTGACCACAATCTTCTCCTCCCATGCAGAGACAAATGCTTGTGGTGGCCACAGAGCAGTTTGCTACATTTTTGTTGCAGGAAGCTCCTTGGTTCTTTCAGCGCAAATAAATGAGCAGCACTGACTGTAATTGCTGAGCAACTGTTGGAAAGGAAAGGTAGTCAACTGTTCCTTCACTGTCAAAATACCTTGTGAGTCACTCTGTAGACCCCTGCTACCCCCTCAGGGCCATGGACAGCAGTAGGAGGAACCCCAATCTAAGATGAGATTCAGTTGCCAAAAGCTGGTGCCCAAATTGCAGCTGAGATGACTTAATTTCCCTGCTGTCTTCCAGCTGCCACTCCAGAAGGGAAAGGTCTTCTGAGGGTCTGATACTCCCATGAAGATGTCTAAGATACCTGATACATCGGAAATGCTAACATGTGTTTAGATTCGAGTGACTGAATACCTCGCATTGAATCAAAGAAGTTACCACCATAGACAGTGAAAGTTTCAGGTAACACTAATTGTAATCAGTATAAGTTATCAGTATCATCTGGCAGCATAACATGTGTGTGACAAATGCTTAGAGATAAAAATAGTATTGACAAAGCAAAGAGCTAGTGACATCTACTACAACCTGATTTTGTGTGTACATCTGGTGCCAAAATCTCTATTCCTTTGCTCAGCACCTCAGAGAAGGCTGGTGTAAATAATGGTCCCTTTCCCCTTGAAATAAAAAAAGAATTCCCTAGAGATCACTGGGAAGCAAAACTCAATACTGTACTGGGATGATAGTATCTCTTACTTACACTGGAAATTTTCACATGGTGCACCTGTGTTGCTGATGCCTTCCACTTTCAACACCTTTCCACAGGGCAAATAGATAAGAAAAAATCTTCATTCTGCAGGGAAAAATTACTGTGAATGTTTCCTTTTGCTTCACTCCCTATGCATAATCACTGTACTGATCATATATGTGAAAGGATTCTACTCATTGGGAAGCCTTTTTGGCCTACAGAATAACTTTAAGTAACATTATGGGCTCTGTAATTAGCAGAATACGATAGTTTTTTAACAGATTCTAAAATTCTGTCTCTACTTCATTAAACTGAGATTCATCCTGAGCAGTCTGTGTATCAATAAGTATTTACGATCCTCTTGAAGCATGACTTATTGGCCTCTACAGTACAGCCATTTCCATTTGTCACATTGATATGTATTTAGGGGATATCTAAAATACAGACTCAATCGATTATAATGGTTGGTCATGTAAATTCTCCTTAGTTCAATGGTCATTGCCACAACAGACTTTCAGAAGCACTGCAGTCTATCATGCGTCTAATCTATAGAAACCTATTTCTGATATTCATTCATTATGAGGTTATCATATTTACTGGGGATGAGCAGAAAGGATGGAAATGGATGGCACTTGGACATGAATTTTTTTAACTCAGATGAGAGATAAATCCTTATATATAAACTTCTTCCTTCTTCATGCATTACACAAGATTAGGTTCTCTTCTTTCTCCATACAAGAAGAGTTAAGATTTTAAACAGAAGGAAAAATTTAGCCCTGGCTTTAGAGAATGGTAATTCTCTCTCTTGAGCTCTTTAAAGACTCCAGCTATCTGTGCAAGACATTTTATTAAAAATATTCCTTTAGGAATGTCAGACTAGAATGGGGCATGGCTACCTGCCACTTCTTATAAAATGGTTGAAAATGCTCCATCTTGCCTTGTATAGAGAATTCCCAGCTCTTGCTGCTACTAGTAGCTATTTTAAAACCAAGTATCTTCTAGAACTTTTGCCCTGGGCCAAATCTTAGTTAGGAACAAGTAAGCCCCTAAAAAAGTGTTCTCCACTCTATGGCACAGTTTGAGCTGATTGGGATTCCATTGTACTCGCACTGTGGATATTGTTTTTCATACAGCTGGAGCACTAAGTGTGTAGCAGAAAAAAATTCTTTATGAGCATACCAAAAAAAAAAATCAAAGTGTAACTTCAGGGTAATTTCAGCAGGTAAATCTAAAGCGGTTATTGCAGTTAATTTCATGTTAATATTAGTGAGAATCTAAGAGTTGCCACCTACAAACATCCATTCATACCTTTAGTCACATGAATCATTCAGTAACAGCCAATGAAAATATTTGGTGAGTAAACTTATATATATGTTTATAGGCTCCAGTCCTAACAGGGTGCTAATAAGCAATTCAGATATGTAGTTTACTTCCTCATATGCATTAATGTTAATTACAAGTAACCAGAATTATAAAGACAATGTAATTACAATCTAATTATAGTATAACCACAACCACCATGTTGTAAGTGCATCTCACTTAAAAAAAAAAGAAACTTTCATTCCCTATAGATATATCATTTTAGCACATGCCTTTATTCCAGTTGTTTGTTGTATCCAAACACACTTCTGAGTACTTAAAAAAGCTTTTGACCCAGATTTCACTGGACAATAGAGCAAGGTAAATATTATCTAACCATATTTTAAATAAAGAGATGCTCACATTACCTTTACTCCTCATAAAGCAGATAAAACATAGAGGAATTATACAGGCACATGAACTTTTATTTCACTGTATATGCTACACTAAAATCTTGACTCCTCAACTCTCGGTGTTACTCCAGTAGCTTTCTATCTTGAGAACTTGAAGAACTGCTGGAAGGCTTGACAGTTAAGTAAGGAAGCATTATAATAGATACTAGATCCATGGGATACATAATAGAGAGAGTTAATAGATACATTCTCTATACTCCCTTCCTGGAATCACATTGGTATGACAGCCACAAAAGCTATTTTTACCTGGTCACCCGAATGGATCATGGTTGGCTTGCTCTGCCAGGAAGAAAAAGGTACTAGCAACGAGACAACAAGACAAACTGAGTCAAGATGTCACATCTCTGAGCAGAGAGGGAAGGGTGATATGGAAAAATCAGTTCATTCTGAATCTTTTCTCACACCAAACAGCTGACAGTGAGGGAACTGGTTATCTTCCTAGGAAATGTTGGTAATTGTTTCTTTAAGTGCCCTGGCAGGGTGGAGTTGGGAAAGTCACAAAAGTGGTAAATGACTTTGCTGTGTTATGTTAATGAAGTAACTTGCAGATGGGGGCAGGAGTTTGCAAGCTAGATGTGGGATGGGTGGTTGCCAAAAAAGGCTGGTTGCTAGGGCAGAANAAGAAATATAACAAGATAACAAAACACACCAGTTTGGAGAAGCCTTGTGTGCTCAACTGTATGTTTCCCAGCTGGAAGGAGGAAATTTTGCAGAATGATGATTCTTCCCCATTGGCAAAGGGCATCATTGCTAAATAGTAAATAATGAAGTAAATCATAAGTCAAAGCCAACCAAACCCAGTAGAATTCCTTCTAGTCTTAGAAGAATATGAATACTCTTTCCAGGGTATATGTGTCATCCTACACATCTGTTTTACAAAGCATGGCCCTTAGCATCACACTCTGGAAAGAAGACACCGCTAGATGGAAGTGGTTCATTCCATTTGCCATAAAATAAGTCTTCCCAGCCACTTCTGCAGAAGCTTCCCACACCATCCCAGACCTACTTGGAGCTTTTTGTTATCTTCCACTGAATACAAAGTACTAGCTAAATAAGCCTGGTTCAAATCTTGAAGTGAAATTTTAATTGAGGCTCTGAGTCTTACCCACATTGCAGTCTCCTTCACACAGAATTGAGAACAAAAACATCTCTGACGTATCACAGCCAACATACAGTGGCTGGAACAGAGACAAAACTCAGCACAACCTTGTGATGATATCATTCTGATGAAATCAAATAAACTTAAATTAAAAAAATACAGGAGAGAAGAGAGAATTGCAAAGGCACTTGGGTGCTCAGGGATGGGCTAGTCATTGATCAGTGTGCATTTTGCATATTCTGTTATTCCTGGTGTTGTTATATCTTCCTTTGCTGTCCTATTAAGCTATATTTGTCTCAAACCACAAGTCTTTCTTTCTTTGGGTTCTCCTTCCCATCCCATCAGGGTAGGGTGAGTTGTGAGCAAGCAGCTACGTGGAGCTTAGTTACTAGCTGGGTGTAAATGAATGAGACAGGCCCAGAAAACCTGATGATCACAAACTGAAGACAACAGCAGGAAGATGGGAGAAGAGTTCTTCACCATGGATGGCAGGAACCTGTGTGTAGGGCAAGCAGATTGAAGGCAATTATATTTCAGGGCTGTAAGAAGCTGAGGACAGCATCTCAAAGCCATTGCACTAATTTGGTATGTCTGTCAGAGATAACTTAAATATTACTTTTTATCAAATAAGGCTGTTAATCACCTTCCAGATACCAGATAAGGTAGCAGAATCAAAATTTAACAGTTCATTCCAGTAAGTTTCTGAAGATGCTAGTTCTCTTCTAGCTACATAGAAACAGCAAGTTTTCCCCAGTTATCAATAGGCAAGAAGAGGACTTTGAAAACTCAGTATTATTCATGAGCCATAGCCCAGCAAAATAAGACACAAATGTAGAGAGTAACCCATATGCTTATTATCAGTCCTCACAGCCACTGTTCCTTGTGATTGGCATCAATGTGATGACAAGTCCTTGAAGGACAATACAGTGCATTTCATTATGATGCATTCACGATACCATGTCGTCCTCTGCATGTATGTTTCAGTTTGTCATGGGTTTACCCCAGCCAGCACCTAAGCACCACATAACTATTCCCTCACTCTCCTCCAATAGGATAGGGTAGTTTAATAGGTAAAGCAAAAGCTGTGCACATGAACAAAGTGAAACAAGGAGTGCATTCACTACTTGCAATCGGTAGGCAGGTGTTCAGCCATCTCCAGGAAAGCAGGGTTCCACCACACCTAAGATAATTGGGAAGACAAATGGCATAACTCCAAACATCCCCCTCTTCCTTCTTTTTCTCTCAGTTTTATATGCTGAAGGTGATGCCATATAATGTGGAATATCCCTTTGGTTGAGGTCAGATGACCTAGCTGGGTCTCCTCGCAACTTCTTGTCCACCCTCAACCTGCTCTCTGGTGGGATGGGGTGAGAAGTAGAAAAGGCCTTGACTCTGCAAGTGCTGCCTAGCACTGACTAGAACACCTCTGTGTTATCAACACTATTTTCTTCACAAATCCAAAGCATAGCCCTTCACTAGCCACCATGAAGAAAATTAAGTGTACCCCAGCCAAAACCAGAAAAAAGTTTCACTGTCAGGAAAGCTTTTAAGTATTTAAATTCAAGAGTGGAAAAAGAAGACCTTGGGAAAAAAAACACCCAATATTCACTATTTTTCCCCTTGAACAATAGATTAAATCAAATGAATGCGTAAAAACATAGTAACCAATTAACTACATTTGCCCCAGACAAAAGCAAAAGGGCAAAATGAAATGTTTATAGTAAAATGAAACATCACAAATTTTATATACCTTAAGAATAAGTTGCCCAAAATAAATGCAGGAAACAGTATTTTAAAATGAAAATAATCAAGAAGAAATATATCAAATATTAGTGATCGGCACTGATTGCTGTGCAAATTCATCATTATGGCCTAAATACAAATAACCACTACGTGTATATTTTGAGAATGGGGAAAAATAGAAATTAGATTTTTTTTCTAATGTTAAGAGAGCCATCTATATGTCTTACTTTTGCCATCCTATATGACAAAGCATGAGTAAATGTAGACAACTCTCAGATATGTCTAATATTAAATACAACAAGAAGTAACATCACTAAAAGTTTTAAAGGACTAAGGTATCCAATGTTACTTCTCCTGTTATCCAATCAAACTGTTATAATCCTTCCAAGTATTATTTTATAACAAGTATTATTGTATAACAAGGAAAGGTTATGTTCGTTTTCTAGCAATCCTATTGAAAAATATATGATAATTCCAAGAACACAGGCCCAGAGACACGGAGAAACTAAATCCTGTTTACATCCTCCTCCTGATTATATCCCATCACACGGTGAAATCTCGTTGCGGGTCTGAATGATTTCCTATCCATTTCTGGAAGACAGGAGTTCTCCTGATGTGAGCAGCCCTCACAAACCCAGCATCAGTGTGCACTACTGGACAACTCTAGCACTCAGCCACCCCTAGACCCACTCCTCCTATATCTAGGAATCCATATTTCTCTCAGCTTATGTTTAAGAGGAATCATTTGCATGTACATGCTTGCTTCTATTTTTCTTCAGAAAAGAAAATTAAAAGAGGGGCTAAGAGGTTTCTGCATTACACCTCTGTCCATCTATTCTCACTAAGAGGGCTCTTCTGTACTGTAGGATCTGAGAATATGGTCAGAACAACTCTTTGTGCTGAAGATATATTTTATACACCCTTAGCCACTTATTTTCAAGCGAGATTCTCATTTTTTAAAGACCTTCCTTGTAGGAGTGTGGAGTGATTGTTAAGCCTTGAACTGTTTTCTGTAAACAAGACCTGGTCCTTCAACATTTAAAGGCCTAGCAAACTACCCTTTATTTTAAATAAAGTATTTGTGACACATCTGAACCCATTTCTCACTTCTGGAGGGAAAGTGCAAGCTCTAAAATATGAGAGTCAAATATAAAACTTAAAGATTAAAAACAAAACAAAAAAAAATCATCCAAAGTGGGAGCAAGCAGTTCAGGAAGCAAACAAGACAGCAGCTAGTATGTTATCAGAGCAAGGAAATCAGCAACAAAGATCAAAATGGTGTCTCAGCATACTACTGTTGACAATGAGTCCCAGTGCTCAAAAAGACCACAGCAGTAATCTTGGTGCAACACATCCAGTCAGCAGCAGTTTACTTGCAGGGTGCAACAGGAAACGCTCACATTTATCAGCTCTACTCCCCATCAATATATGTCGCTGCACTCCATAGAAGCTGTGTTAATTTATCAGCAAATCAAAAGCAGAATAAATATGCAACTTCTACACTCTTTTGAGTCACTTATTTCCTTCAGTTCTTTGTATCTCAGTCTATATGATAAAATGCCAGAGTTTGTAGCTTGAAATTCTGAAAAGTGAATGAAGAAAATGGTAAACCCATATAAAACTCATATTTAGTACAAGTGTATAAGCCCTGTTTCTACAATCAGTCCAGTAGGGCAGACATTTCAACCTGCAGAGTCCTCTTAACTGCTTGAAGATCTGCTCACCACTACCAGGCTGGAGGATCTTTTCAGCATCTCCACAGAACCAATTATATTTGTATGATGAAGGAGGGTTATATCCAGAGTAGGCAAGCTCGTTTCTCCTCTCTAAAGTTCTCACTTGTAGAATCTGATTGAAATGCAGTAAATGTGTGAAATGTCTGAAACAGCAAGAACTGGGTTCTGGATTTGCACAATAAGGAACCTGCTGTCTTTGTGGCCTTATTGCCTGTATCCCACTTATCAGTCTATTTTATTTAGTGGTTCACTGGCTCTGGTCTTGGGCTGGCACGTATTAGCATATCTACCAAAAAAATGGAAGCCATATACCTTCAGATCAGGTTTATTTAACGAAATGGTTAACATTTAAAAGTAAAGATATCTAATCGCATGGGTTTAGGAGTTGAGACAGAAAAGATAAACTACTTCAACAAAATCAAGAGATTTAATATGTTTTTTGCATCAGAGGATTTTCAACTTAAGATCATAAAGCAGAGAAGCAAGACTCATCGCTTAGTGCAGTTTTGCTGGTGTCAGTATATAGCAGTGGTTTATCACCACACAAACAATATTGCATGAGAGCTCAGAGCCCTGCAAAGGAAAGCAACTAGCTGAAACCAAATTAGGTGGCACTGTATAACTGTATATTCGCTATCTAAATAGTACATGGTTTACAAGCTAGTCTGGATAAGTCTGCTACTTCTGTAACGAACACAAGTAGTCAGGGTGTTGGTTTGCATCTCAGACGAAAAACAACTGCCCTGGAGCCAATGTCCTTAACACTATGGTGGGTTACTGTTAACACAAAGGGAAGGGTGTCACCTGTAAAGTAAGCAGCACCTGCTCCTGCAGCAGCACATCACAACATTCACTGGAAGTCTTTTCTCCAAGAGATGAGTGACCTGACCTTGCTTATAGGTCATATCCAAATCAAAGAATAGACAAAGAAGGCAAGTTCAGAACAAAAAGTGAAAAGAGATGCTTGACTTCTCTTTATTTATCCAAAAGCCAGAAGTCAAAATTGATCTTTGTGTTACCATTATGTAATGCTTAAGCTACAAGAAAACAGCAATGTTTTCCCTCTAGTTGCTCATCCCTTTGCAAAATCAAATCAAATCAAATATATATAATTTATAGCATTTGAAAATGTTTGTGTAGAGGTCCATTTCATAAGCTAACATCTTGGAACATTTTTATGTATCTTTTTGAGCCCCAGGAAGTAATCTAGCAAGTCAGACCCTTGTATCTCCAAGAACTTTTTCAAGCTCTGGTTGGAGAACATGTGAAATGTGACATGCCAACATTTGCCCTCTTTGAACATACTACACTGGAAGCTAGACCTGTGTAGGAAACAAAAATAAGATCTCTGTTCTGTGGGCTTTTTACCTAGGGGTCCTGGATAAAAAAAAGAAAGAAAGAAGGAAAAAAAAAGGAGCTAACCGACAAGAACAAATCATCAAGAAGCAGATATAAATCAAACTGCTGAGCTCATATCATGCCTAAATAGTTTGCCTATTATGATAACATCAGAAAGATAAAGGCTGAATGGCTAACTTTGTTCAACCCAGTTAAAAATATGACTGTGGTAGGACCCTAACTATAGATGAGACAAAAGGTCTTTGTGATAAAGTTATGGTCCTAAATACAGGCCATTGAGTCAATTAATGTTTACTTAAGTACTTGTCATCTAAAGCAAGAGCAGAGAAAACCATCAACATAACCAAAAGATTGTGACACCAATTTGCATCCAGTTCCAAGTGCATGTTTTATTTATTTTCAATCAGGATCAATCAGGAAAGAAAATAATCAATGAAGTCGCAGTTATGAGTGGTATTTGGCCATCTGGGGGCCCCAGAATCTCTCGGCCTGCATTGGAGGCAAGGGAAAAAAATTTTTTTCAAGAGTGCGGAGAAGCTCCATATGGTTGAGATCAAAGGTGTTGCTGGGTGCATGGTTCTGCTTTATTGCCAGGCACTGCTGTTAATTAGAAAACAAGATCAGAGGCAGTATTAAAATCCAATTAAATTGATATGAACAGATTGCCAAGTGATGTTCACTAATGTATAATTGAGCACCATGCAAATTTCGGTGGCTGCCTTTTGGTTTTTCTCCTCTCACTCTGGAATGAATGATGAAGCTATGAAGTTTTTCTTCGTTGTAAAAGATAAACAAGTTAATGCACTGATCTAGTGGGTATTGCTTCAGTAATTGATGAAAATGAGAGTGGAATATTAACGTGTGACTTTTGGGGGTCTTCTTTTATAATCTTATTTTGTTCTTCATTCTTTTATTGTTGTTGTTATTCTTGTTACGGTGGTATCCAAGTACACATGCAGATCCTTCATCATTCCATCATTTCAGATACAGAGAAAGTTCTTTGTACCTGGAGTTTTAATTCAAACAATTACAAACCCATGAATATTTCAAGTGACAGGTCTGCTACTGATGGAAATTAACTTTATCCAAGAACTGTATGGACTTAATACCGTATATCTTTGTTTAGAATCCACAGCTTCTATTAAATTTAATTACTTCCCTGTGCAGCTTTATATTGAGGGTGACTTCAAAACGAGGGCAGCAGCTATTAAATTTAATTACTTTCCCCTGCAGCTTGCATAGTAAAGGTGCATGGTTAAGGTGCAGCTACTAAACGAGGGTTGCTTCTAAACAAAGATATACAATATTTATAACATATATATTTTTCCTTCCCTATTTATGTGTCTGTCTTTAATATATTCAAGTTGCGTATGTGTATGTGCATGCATACATGCACATAACACAAGTACATAGGTAAATTAAATATTACATGTAAAATGATAAGTTTTCAGCTAAAATCCATAATATTTCGAACAGCATCTCTTCTTCCTTCTCCCTTTGAATGGCTCACATGGTTCCACTCACAATTCACATAAAGCTCAATTTGACAAGTCTTGTTAAAGAACAAAATTTGAGAATATATAATTCATTAAATTGTTGCAGAAATTCTGAAGTCTTTTGGGGAAAAAAATGTATTTTTATGTGGAACCCACCATGGGGAATAACTGCATGCCCACAGATAAATGTTAACAGTCATCCTGGCAAACCTAATATTTTAGTATTTTTGTGTTTTATCTAATCTATCATTTTCTAACTGTAAAGATGCATTGATGTA
Source organism: Piaya cayana (assembly GCA_013389865.1). NCBI lineage: Eukaryota > Metazoa > Chordata > Aves > Cuculiformes > Coccyzidae > Piaya > Piaya cayana. The sequence continues at coordinate 290,623 of WAAB01020173.1, forward strand.
AAAGCTGGTTTTAAAAATGGGATCAAAGTCAATGCATGAAAGAAAAATAAATCAAACAAGACTATGTATAACATGGTGTACATGAGATATTTGTGGAGCTTTCAGAAATTGTTTAAATGATTTTAAAAGCAGAACACATTTAATCAAATAATGTTAGTTGTGCATGTGAGTCAATCCACAGAACTGCTGTTGCATTTGCACTTGCAGAGAAACATAAAGTTGTATTTGTCTTACCTGTGCTCATCAGAGCAGGGAATACAAGACAAGAAACATTTTGAGTGTAGGCAGAGGGAAGGGTGGGCAACATGAAACAGTTCAAGGGTTCAGGGTGTCATTCATTTGCCTCATTTTACATGGGACATAAAATTGTCAATATAATCTCTTCACAGTGGGTCTCATAGCACTTTAAATTAATTGCAAAGCCTCCCCTGCCCACTTAAGACAGAAACCAATAGTAGGAATTTGTGTGGCATCTCCAAGTTGACAACCTTCCTTTGAAAAATTAATACAAAACATTGGAAACTTTACTGCAGTTTAAGAAAATGTTTGATGCAGTTTAAGAAAATGTTTGATGCAGTTCAAAAATCATTCTGATAAATGTGATGCTACCCCAGTGTTAGCGGAAAAGGAAAGCATAACAGAAACTTCAAGAGCATTTAGTGTTCTGGCAAAATATTTATGCAAGTACCTTTATATGAAGAGGGAGTTATATAGATCATTACCTATTCTCAAGCCAAAATGTGCTTTTATATCAAAAATTGGTCTGTATGCAAAGACAGGTTTTATAAAGCTCTCACAAATTAAAATGGCCTATAAAAAAATAATTTTAAAAAATCCTACTGAGAGACTTTCTATTTCTTTTTTCCTCATTTTTCAAAAAAAGAAATGGAAGGAATATAGAAAGAAAAAATTAAATGCATTTTCTTTAGTTTGGTCTTAGTATTTTAGGGAATTGGGGCTATCTCTTTGTCCTTCCCTTCCCACTTTGCTTATCACTTTCTTCTGTTTTTCTTTCTTCAGGTGAAGATGTGGGAGAGAACTAAAGAAAAAACAGTCAGGGTGGTAGAAACCATTGTTATGAGAAATGTTTTAAAATCTGCCAGGTTTTTCCAGCAAAAATGCAATACCTGGGAATACTGCACCACAAATTACTCAAGGTGCAAGTAAATAAGAAAACCCTTATGAAGCATGCTTAACACCTTTATATTCCTGCTTTATCGTTCCAGAAAGCTCCGGTAGAAACCATGTTAATATCTCAATGAAAAATATTGCTTTAACTTTTCCTTGCCTGACAGTTTTTTAGGGTGGTAATCAACAATGCTAGAGGATCCCTAACTCATTCCTTGCTAAATGCCGAAGTTCAGTAGAAGGACATTATTGAATTTTGCAAATAAATATCAAAAGAGATGAAACCAGGTCCTGAGCCAGAACACTTTATGTGCTTCCCTTTTATAGGTTAGGAAATATGGCATGATGTAAAGAAAGCAAAGTTTTGTCTTAAGTCACTCTTCCTCTGTTCTCTCCTTTAGGGAAAGACCTGTTTAATTTTTTGTTGTCTGCTTATACAGCTTTTGGGTCCTCGAATCCTCACTCTTATGCCAAAGAATTACTGTAAGACAGAGAAAGGGTAAAAGAATGAAGGAGAGAATGAGTAATTAGAGGAGGAAATACAATGAAACATGTTATTCAAGAAAACAGGCCATCAATTTACCCACAGTTATATTAATGTGGTATCTGAGACACCAAATTTCCTTCCAAGGCCTACAGAAGGAGATGACAGCTATTACAGTTGTGCGATGTTCTTGCAACAAGTACATGCTACTGGTTGCAATTTAGCCATAGCGGTGCTGTGGTCACAGAGGTTAACCCAGTTAACTAATTTCAAATTAGCTGAACATTGCTGCGTAATATGGCACTGAACACTGAAGACTAGCCTTTGAACAGCATTTCTGCATGTGAAAATATACAAATGTGGACTGTTTGAAAGAGGCCACTGAATTTTAAAATGATGAGAGAAACACAAGCTAAGAGATAGCACACCTAGCTGAGGTAAAGAGACAGTAAAATTTGAAAGAATACTCCTAATTCCCTGTAATAGCTAACATCTAGAAAACAGGATTTGTTATGTCACCATAATATATGATGCCAACCTCCATGAAATAATTGTCTATATATTGACTTCAGTGTGCTCTGAATGTTTTCCATTTTCAGACAGTAGAAAGATTTGTTTTCTGACTGTGTGAAGGTATTTGCATTGAACTCACTTCATTTCTACTCACAAAGTAGAGTAACAAAATCCAGGGTAATACTTTGTTCTACTGTATGTCCCTCCATATGTAGGGGTAAATGTAGAAAGTATGTTTAAAATACCCCACTTTAGCAATTACAATAATTTTTTCATAACTTGTCAACATGACAATCCATGCGGGTACAATGGACAAGCTGGTTTTCACTTCCTTAGTGCAACTCTTTCTCTTTGAACTTTGTGGTTCATTTTCACTCAAGCTTTATATATTGGATGAAAAAGATAATTTAATACCACTTCGTCAGTGACTTCAATGTGAAGTTTGCCTTTAACAGAAAGCTAACTGCTGATCTTCAGACATAAAGCCCAGGAATCCATCAGCAGAGTTCAAAATTAGCTGGGATCTTATGGCCCAAGGGCACCCTGGGAACCAATGGCAATTTTACAATCACTAGTTTTTGCCTGATGGGCCAGTAGTAAGTGGGACCATGATCATGACCCAAATCTAAGAAGAAAGCCTCCAGGCCCAGCTTTTTGTCAGATTATGGCTTTACTTACCTAAGCTGGTATTATCTTATTACTGTGTGTAAGCTGTGGTAAGCTTGATACAGACAGGATGGAAGAATAGAAATTGACCTAACCTTAGCAGGGTATTAATCACAGGCAAAAGGTTGAGAGAAAGTATGTGAGGTATAAATCAGCACCATCCCTGCTGATCACTACTTGATGAACTACAGATTTGAACCCATTTTTTCCTTATTGTGTTCATTTGTAAATTGGCAAACACTGTATATCAGGTGAAGGATTTTTATTTTGAAAATAGGTTTCCCAGCTGAACCCTTTGGTTTACTTTCCTAATCGAGTGTTATTAAGATATTTAGAGAAAAGACAAACTTCTCTCAATAAAGCAAAATTCCAGTCCTTATTTCTGCTACAATTTTTAATTTTTAAACTAATGGCTACATAATATGCAAACTTCTGGGGGAAACACTTTGATTTCATTTGCCAACTGCTTTTAATTACAAGAAACCAAGATAGAATTACTGAGTTGAGGCAGTGGGAAAATTTCAATGATGAATAATTTCAATGAAAGCAAAACAATTTTTTTATAAAGGTGTTGCAAAATAAAAACAGGTTTCCCAAGCATCTCTAATTTTTAGGAATTGTCACGACAGAACATTAGCCCTTTAATAAGAGTTTCTGCTCACCACAGAAAGAAGAAACATCAGGTTTTAGAGATGTTCAGAGCTCATTTTAAAAAAAGCATTCACGTTTCTGCTGAGCCTAATAATCTCTGTTGGACTAACATCTCTCTTTGAAAGTCCAAGGAGTAGAAGGAGGGACATGTTGACTACTGGAAAGATTGATGGTGAGGCAGAAACAGACTCCGACATGATGCATGTAAGTAAGAAGAGAATAGACAAAGAAAAGGGTGATGGGACTGCATAGGAAGTACTATCTAAGAAGTGCTAGTACAAGAAAGTTAGGTGGTTATGTTTGTTTAACAGAAAAGTACAGACACAGGTTATTGGTAAATGCAAAGAAACGACGGAAGGCCTGGGCTTGTGAGAATGAGGGCTAGTCCTTGTCACTGATCTTGTGCACTGTTTCTTTGTTTTGGTTTCTTCAATCATAAATAAAATTCAACTCTATCTACCTAAAATCTCAGTACTGTAAATTAACATTTATAAAGTGTCTTTTCACCCCAGACTGTAAGACAACATAAGTACAAATTACTACACATACCACATATCAAAAGGCACATATTTAGCAGAGACTTTCTACTTACATACCTAGGATGGACTACACAGTGCTTATCAAACCAAATTATATAAATTATCTTGTTGTATTTCCCAGTTTCAACAAGCTGTTTTATTTACTCGATGCTTTGCACTTGCTTGTCTCCTCTATATTTCCCTCAAACATTCTCTACAACCACTTTAACACAGCACATGGAGGTAGATGAACTTAGTCTAAGAAACTAGCTTGGTCATTCGTACTGTGCCTATGGCTTCTGGTTTATTTTTAGGTTGTCATTTTCGTGGGTCAAGGATAATAACTTTGATTGCTATTCCTATAGCACAATAATAATCTGACCTATGGTTGTCTTCCTGATGTAACAAGAACAACCTTGGTAAGAAGAAGACAAAACTATTTCATTAGTATATCTAGACAAACAGAAAAATAATGTTGATCAACATTCAGCAACAGAAACGTTATAGCATCTCCTTTGTGTAAGATTGTATTGTTTTTATTTAAATACATTTGTAATGACAGAAAATTAAAAATATTTCTGACTTGGCAAATCCCGATGGCATTGTTCATCTGAACCTTGTCCACATTTTGGTGCTACGCATTGTTTAAAACTGCAAAACAAAAGCCATCTCCAACAGCATGGCCCCACCACAAATGCCTCACCAAGCCATTCATCAGGAAGAAACTGGGAACAGACACTGGAGCAAGTGTAACCCAAAATCCACCTGTTGCCATAGTGACTACTGATGGCAGCACATTCATGCAACACAAGATGAGTAAGGCTGGAAACATGCCTTCTACAGGAGGTGGATTGAGATCACAGAGCACCAAAGAGCTGTTACCACACCAGCCACAGAGAAACAATGCATAGGCTCCTGAAGTTAAGACAACTCTGACCCAGTATTTGAAGCTTTCCTACTAGAAATTGGAAACAGGTCAATAAAGCCACTGGTTGACTGTCTGTCCTTAAAATCACCACCTCTTCGAAGTCCTGGTGCTGTAACTTCATTTCCTAGTCTTTAGTTTGTTCTCTTGGAGCTTGTTTGGGTCTAAAAAACAGTGAACAATTACTTTTGTCAATCACAGAGGAGCTAGGACTACAAGCCCACACAAGAGTGGGTTTATTGAGAAAAGAAGTTGCCATTCAAAAGTTGAACTGAGGTTCAACTATTGTGGAGAAACATAAACAGATAGCACCATGCTTTTCTTTCTAGTGAATATGCTTGATGGTTATTGCAACAAAACCAAAGATTTATTTAAATGATTGTATGCTTTCTGGTATCTGTGAGATGAAAAATAAGGATGTCAGGTGAGAGAGGTACCAAGTGTTCTGGTACATTTTTTTCAGGCTAATTCTGCAGCATGAATGAGAGCTACTCACCTGGACTAGAACACTTTCAAGCAATAAATGAACACAGTGAGTAATGCTGAAATTAAAGTGAGGCACTTGTTTCTTACACAACCTACCCACGCATTTAGTTGGGTTCAGAAACATCAGCCTGATCTTAGCAGCCAGATCTCAGATCCAGTCACATACTCCCAGCCTTGGAAGGTAGGGTGAATTTGGGAACTGCTGACTAAATAAACCATGTAGGAGTATGCCTTACAGACACAGATGGTATTAGTCCTCCTAAACTAGTGAGAGCTTGGCAATCACGAGGGGAACAGGAACTGGGGGAGCAGTGGCTAACACTAAGTGGGATGGCAACACTCAGCAGTGGATTCCAGGGGGAAAGAAACCCAATTATCAAAGACAGAATTCCTGTAATTTTTGCTTGTTAATGGGATTAAGTAATTTGGATTGTTTTTTAAAAATTGCTGAATGAACACTTCCTTTTTCAAACAATACATCTCTTATAAAGGGAAGGACACTGACTTCTGGTATTGTCAATCTTTTCTAGTTTTGCTAAGAGGTAAAAACTGCAAAGAAGACAGAACATAATTTTCATTAGCATCAACTACCAATCTGACAGCTACATAGAAACTGGTAATTGCACCAACCAGCCTTCCTGACATCTTGCTAATCCCATTTCCTGGACACTTTCTGTCATTTTACATCTGGGAGGACGGGTATGATCTTGTGAAATTCACCTACCTGGTGATGAACTTGCACTGATTTCTTGGATGTTTGAGGAGGATAGAGGCTCAAGTTCTGTTTGTTCTCAGTAGATCTTGGTTTTCTTTGAAGACTCCAGGCTTATTCCTTCATAAGTGTAGACCTGAAGGTATGAGTCAAAAGCTACTGATGGCACTGGGGAGATTCTCATCAATTTCATGCAAGGCTTGCCTAGACTCTAATTGACCAATTAAATGGCTATCCTGGCAAAGGTGCAGAAAAAAAAAAAAACAAAAAAACAAAAAACCCAACTTAGTTTCTTCAGAAATAACTAGAAAATGAAAATGAACAAATTACGCCCAGAAGAGTGGTGGTGGTGGTAATCAGTGACAGGGAAATCTTACTAGCAGAAGCTTGAAAGTCTATTTCAAACATTATTTTTAGCAGTCACCCTAGAAATTATTGACGTTTTTTACATAATTTTGAATTCTGGTCTTGTATTGTTTACCCCTCCAGTTATCTGCTTTCAAATATGGATGAATCTACTGATTGAAAATTAAATATAAATATCCATGTGCTTTATATATTTAGCAACAAACACTTACACACATATGTACAGTGTATCTGCATTGTTGCCTGGGAACAAAATGCCTATTTTTAGATAATATCAGGTGATTTTAATTTACAAGAACTACCTCACCTCTCAGCATTTTAAAGAGCATACACAGAGGCACCTGCATGCTTCTAACATTTGATGTATCATTAAATATGCTTTCTCACATTTGGCACATAAACCCTGATAAAGCTTCACCTTTTAACGAAATAAATGACTCAATTAACAAGATGAAAAACAGCAGTGTGGTGGCAGACCCTCTTGGTGGCAAAAAAAAAGGATAAAAAAGAATTATCTCAGCAGGGTGTTAATACAAGGAGCGCCACAACACACAGCGGGCACCTGGTTTGACTGACAGCCACCTAGCAAAGCTGACAGATCTGTCAGCTTGCTGACCGCTGGCTTGAGTCTCTAACACCACCCTAGGAATAAATTGTTGCTCAGGAATGGCTGGGCAAGCACTCGCTTGTTTCTGTTAAGCTAATTGAATTTTTTTTAAGTTGTTTTCATTTTTATCTGTTTCTATGTGAAAGCGTTCATTCCTGCAGCAGCAAATTTGGGTACCCATAGATTACTTAACTTCCTCACAGTGCTGCTGTCTTTTGAAGGAAAGCATTGATCCAGATACAGGGCCAAATTCATCTCTCAGCTGATAGGTCTTGAATGGATATATCTGAGGTACAATTTGACCGACCATGGGGGAAAATTGCCTTTTTTAATGAGACTGGAATATAGGATGTCTATGTTCAGGACCCAGTTTCTTCACATGGTCCCAGCCTTCAGGGAGCACTTTTCTTCCATGATATATTTTATGTGACCAGAAACCAAGCGGAAATGAAAGTTGAAAAACTGTTATACCTTTCCTTGAAGCAGACACTAACCTTCATGTGAACATCTGCTGTGCTATTGAACAGGAAATTAAGAAACCAGTATGGATGTATATGGAGAAAACTAGGACTTTGACTCAAAGACACTTCAGTACTGTCAGGTATGGAAGAGTTTGCCAATCAGCTGAAAATCTGGCAAAGCAAAGATAGCCTTATTTAAAGAAGAGATGATGAGGAATTGCACAAAATCAATCCATTGGATATCGGTTTCTGAGTTTAGTAGATGTAAAATCACATCTATTATATAATCAGGCATGTCCCTACATAAATGACATCTTTATAATCACATGCAGTGTCTCTCCCTGCATTGCATATCATTAAGCCCCTAGAATATGTCTAATCACTCTAGATCAAGGAACAACCACTTATAAAGTTTTTAAAGTATGACATAAGAAACTAAATATGTTCTGGGTTGACTCAATACTAATCTCTCAAATGCTACCAAAAATGATCAGATTGCTTCTAATAAATCTTTTGAGATATTATATTGAAGGCAAAATATTGGATCTGCTCTGAGGCACCGAATTCTGCCTCGAGGAAGATGCAACTAAAATAACTCAGTGACGGTTTCTACTTGTGTAAGACAGTTTTGCTTGTATCTGTGCATTAAAGAATCTTTAAAACTCCAGTGCTCAAAAGCCTCATTTAATTTCAAATTACAATGCTCCTACTCACATGACAAAACCCTCAGATTAACTCTTCAGTTCCTGTGAATGAAGAATATCTGTTTTCAAGCTCAGTATTTCATATTACCTTAGTACTGAGACATATGTGCAATACTCCCCAAGAATGCACAAGTCTAGCACTCATTTAACTGAAGACAAATAGTGTCATGTTATTCTCTCAGTTATAAGACTCCATACTGCTTTTCATCTTGCCTCTCTGTTGCAATTTTAAAGAAAATATCTTTTTACCTTTCCTCTGCTTACAGTGGTGAAGTTCTGCTTTCTCTAATAGAACCAGCCTCATGAAATCAATAGGTTTGTTTGTTGAATCAGATGATATTAAAACAGAGTGTACACATATGTGTCTGACCTTCAGCTAAAAACTTTCATGGTAGTTAGAGGTTATTATTCCTAATATAGATTAGGATTTGTACTGCAAACTGTCAAGAAATGTCAGGATAAATAAAGGTATGCATTATTTTCCTCCCTACTCAATAAATTCTGGGAAAAAATAAAAGTAAAGTGTCTTTTATATCCTGTAATTTGGTTAGTATTTGCTTAACATTCTTGCTTAACTGACCCCGCCTTTGGAACAGATCAGTCAACAAAATATGTGAATAGAGTGCATGAGAATATTTCCCTAATTTCTATACAGAACTCCTTCAAAAGGTGTATAGTGACACGTGGAAGGAATGAAATTCAATAGGTCTTTCTCAGGACCATTTGACATACTGAAAATAAACTTGAGAGTGAAAAATGGACAAAAACCGAGCAGGTCTAGTAAAAGAAATTACTTGTTGCTAACATTTATCTAGAAAATCATTGAGCTCTAGACCTCTTGAATATCACTTATCATACTTCACACTGGATGGTATTGAGAGGAATAACCATTTAACATTATTACAGATATCTTCTTTTTTCCCTTTTTTATTTTAATTTCTTTTTATGATAGTCATCTTCAGAGAAAGAGGGATAAATATTTTTTTAAAGGCTGCAGTTCTCTTCCAACAGACGAAAGTAGTACAAGCTAAGTTCCAGCTACTAAAATATCAGACTTTTACAAGTGATATTCATGTGACTTCTGTGATTTTGGATAGACATATATGTCAGTGTTCCCTCATTATTTTGCTACGTTTTTTTCCCCCATTTTAATAGCTCTGAACAAAGTCTTGTAGTAAAGGGAGCAGTACATCAATATTCCTGTCCTGAACTGATTCAGCATGCCTGAAACTTGGGGATAGTTGAATTTTGTGCACAAAAGCAGAAAACATTATACACAGGACATGCAGCCACACCAAAAGTTCATAGAGTACAGAAATCTTTCTCAAGAAGAAAACATTTTCCTAAGCTAATGCTTCTCTTCTCAATTCTATTTGTTTTATAATTTATTTGTTACTAGGTGAAAACACCATGTTCCTTCAGGTTTATAAGACAGAATTTGCAATTAAATGAAGTAAGAGGTGAGTGTGTCTCAAGACATCTCAACATTGTGCAAACACTGCAGAAAATTCAGTATCGTGCTTCCTGAGAAACATTATCTGTTAAAGCACACAGTCCCAGAACAGCTAGCACATTTCAAAAATGCTACAGTTATGAGTTATAAATAAGTATGATTTTATATACATTGTTGCATACAAGCTCAAATAAACTAAAAAAATATATATGTTGTTCTGAGTTATGTAACATACAGTATCCCTATCCAGAAAGGTTTTGCTCCATACTGAAAAGTTGGTGTGTGTAAGATATATGGCATGAAGTCTTGGCTCCTGGCAAGTCAACGGAAAACCTCTTACTGACTTTATTAACAGATGGCATTCCTTGCATCTATGCAACTCAGAATAATCCTAAATAAAAGTTCATCAATGTACAAACATAAGCATAAATACTAAGCCCAATTCATTACAGAGTCACTGCTATTACAGTTAAACATGGAATAGTTTTGCATTAATTTAATTATTCTCTTCAAAAATTATGACTTATTTCAAAACAAAAGATGCTATGATAGATCTCTACCTGCCCCGGTGCTTCATTTTATAAAAGAATCCATATCTTTGTAGATGACTTACTAGCAAGTACAATGTTCTTCACGTAAAGGAAGTGGTGCCTAATTTCTTCAGGAAAGAATATAAAAACCAACAGAAATATCTATCATATTAGTACTTCTTCAGATTGAAAGAGTCCCAAAAATTCAGTTTGATGCTTTTCTGTACTGCAAAACATTTCATTTTCCAGAACATCATCCTGATGATCCACTTGGGATACAGAACCACAAATACAAAAGACAGATCAGATTTACTATATCCAGTGAATTACATTTGCAGTGACCTTTATGCAGCAAATGCACAAAAGGGAAAACAAGACAGAACATTTCCAAAACTTTGTAATACACTTGCAGATATTCAACCTGTGAAAAAAAAAAAAAGTATATTCAATGTGAGAACTGCTAATTAACATTGATTTGCCAAGTTGTATTCATACAAACTGAACTGCTAAATATCTGATAATATAACTCAAAATTCTCTGATTTTTGCTCCACAGAAGTTTGGTTGAAATCTTTCCTTTTAAGAAATGCAATGCTCATCCATCATTATAAGAATGAGAACCTCGTTCAGGAATCATACATTGTTTTTCAATTTTATATGCAAGCAAAAAGAAATATGAAACAGAATTCAGCACATGGATGAATAAACCCACAATTTATTAGATCGGTTTTGCTCTGATCAAGGGAATAGCTCAAAGAAAAGAGGTCAGAAGGACTAGTACTGTTAATATGCAATTGATGAAATCCTCAAACACATATTGATCCACTTTTTATTACATTTTTAAACCCTTGACTCTGAATATTTCCCAATAAGACAATAACTATAGCAAATATAATTTGCTATTCTTAATCACAGTAGATGTTCTTTCCCCTCTAAAGATCATCACACTGAAGATATTTACAACCAATACACAATGTGAATTTGCTGTAGATTGCATTTCATACACTGCCCTCTTTTTCACATTCATTTCTTCGAGCATATCATCTCTATATTTTACACTATCTGTACTAACATATTTTAGTCACACATGGAAAACCCAAACAAACTTTCCTGACAATATAAATTGTTACTACAAAATAGCATAATAATGCGTTAGACCTTTACCCCCTAAAAATCCTTCACTGCCTTATTCATTACTTTAATAAAAAGAAAAAGCCAAGTTAACTGTCAGGAGGTTTTTTTCTCAGAGCTGTAGAATTTCACAAGGAATTCAATCTACAGGGAAAACTGAGGATAGCTGGTTGCCCAGACAGGTCTGCCCGGGGAAAGACTTTCTACCGCTTGTGTTTTACACAGCTTGAGGCGAAGCAGGTTGTATAGGCCTTGACCCAGCAAGGTCATCATTTTGTGAGCAATTCTGAGGTCTGACATCTGCTGCTTGGCTTTGAGTAAAAACCAGACCCCCTTAGCCAAAACACAGGCTTGCGTAAAATAATCCCTCAGCAAGGATCCTAGACTTCAGTGAAAAGGCTAAATGGCCCTCTTTTTGTTTGAGTGTCCAGGCTTTTTAGTCCTTCCTTGTCACACAGCAGAGAGTGCGGAACAAAACCATTCCCAGAATGCAGATAAAGGCCATATTCTCACAACTCCACACCATAACTTCTTCACCTCATGCAAGACTCGCATTTACGTCCTGGGTGAGTGGCTTTGCAAACAAAAAGGGACAGGCATGTAGTAGCTCAGAGAGGGACACACTCTCCTTCTTAAAATGTATTCAAAATGGTGTCTGTTCCTACACAGTTTTTGAAAAAGAAAAATCCATTGTACAAAATATGGTACATGATGTGTATGTGCTATTTAAAAATTATTAAGACTATGTACAAGAAGTGGGTGACCTGATTTTCAGACTCTGTTTCACCACCTGGGACAGGAATGCAATAGAACCTGGTGACCATTATAGAGGTGGCTTTAAGCCCTGGTTTCTACTTCATTTTGGATTACACTGTAAGTCTTTCAGTCACTCTGGCATCAGAAAGAGACTGACACAGGGCATCTAGTAATTATCTTCTTACAGGGAATCTCTGCAAAGCACAAGTGATACAAAGATTTGCACTGGCAGGACATGTAAAGTGAAATGAAAGCCTACCTAGATGACAGTTTATAATTGTTGGCGTCTTTTTCTCAGAGCCAGGTCAAAGCACTCCAGAAGTAAATTTAATCTCATAGCAGTGGCCAGGGAAGTCCCTGGATTTTTCTAAAATACAAATAATTTTTGTCTTCACCTCACCCCTACAGCTCAAACTATTTGCAATCACAAGAAAATATAACTCCAAAACAAAACAATATTGAAAAATGTGTTAATTTCACAATTCAAATTATTTTATTCGGTGTTCTCTCCCTATGGAAGCTGTACTTCTGCACAACTGCAATGATGCTTGTTGCAGCTCTGTAGAAATAGTTGTCTATGACAATATCTCCCCAATCATCTCCTCTTTACTCATGTCAACACAAGACAGAAGATGGAATGAGGACCAAGATAAATGTGTTCTACTGATGCTTTAATTTGTCTGTCTCTGCTGATGCTTATAACTCAGTACCCTGAGAAACAGTCAGAAGAGCCTCCATCCAGCCTAAGGCACCCTTATGCACCTCTTCCCAAGGAACTGTTCATCCTTGTGAAGCCTCAAGTCTATTAGCAATCTCCCCAGTCACATTCATAAAGAAGTCATCTGCCACTGCTGCCTTTTAAATGTGGCAGGTCATTACCAAAGGAGTTGTCTGGGTAGGAACAGCAAGTATGGTATAAGATCATGATCTCCTCCAGATCTATTTGGGGGCAGGGAATTATTTAAGGCAAAATATCGACATGAGATCAAATGATTCAAGTCAACCATTAATCAGTTTAGACAAAAAAATAAGCAAATTTCTAAGTCCCAAAATGGAAAAAGCTCCATGACAACATTCCAGGCAAAAATTATATTGTTTGTGATTGAAGTTGATTACAGTTATGGAAGGTTTTTTTATAACTAGATAAGAGAAAAAACAAAGATAAAACATTAAAGCTCATTATGTGAATTCTTGGATTAGATGATGTCATGGTGTATCAAGAGGAGTTCCATTGCATTCATACCATACTATTAATCCAAAATTTCAATTTTCCTAGTGATTGTCTTGAGACTGTTGAATGCTGAATATTGAGGTATGTTTCACTGATCTACTATGTAAGATGACAGAGAGTTTATGTAACAGAATCCAGGTCATTGCAGGCACCTACGTCCTAGCAGTGCACCAGGTTTACCTGACTTTCTGCCAGTAGCAAATTATAGGTATGAATTTTAGCCTTTATTAAGGACCTTATATTTGTCATAGTATATTGAGAAGCACTTGATTGACCAAGGTGTGAGGAGTTAATGACATATGACCCTTCTGAGCTAGACTGCCATTACTTGCCATTACAGGAACTGAACACACAATATCCCAGGCTATTCCACCTGCCTTATGAACATTAGAAAGTGGAGGTACGCAATGTAATATGGGCAACTTGGGGCTAGGATAATTTCAATCAAAGAAAGGGAGCAGTTAGATCTATGTGTTAATGGGACAATCAAAGAAAACTGCCACCCATCATTACCAAGATACACTAAGATAATTCAGTGTTAAGGAAGCAGTGGACCTATGAACACCACTTACTTCCACTATTATATCACCATGACTGCCATAATTACATTCCTAAAGATTTTTAACTGAATGCAGCTCTCACCAGTCCAATAACATAAGTACTAGCATCTGAAATATGCTTTCAACTAAGAAAATGCAAATAATAAGATTTTACACATTAAAAATACACTCAAGGGAGACTCTTTCCTTGGTTTCTGCTAATTGTAGGGTCTCAGTGGAGCTTTGGTTGAGGAAAGACTGAGGAGCACATTAGAATAGGTGCGCAGTGCAGAGAGGGAGTCATCATCCCTATCACAGAAACAGTGATGAATTGGTCTAAAGAGGGATAATCATGTTAAAAGTAAAAAGGTGGAGAACAAGAAAAGGAGAGAGCACCTATAGTATGATGGAAACCTTTATAAAATCAGAAATATTTCATTTGACTTCTTATTCAGAGTAAGGGATAGATGTGTGCAGATAGTAATTCCTAATGTTATAAGTTCCTTAGTTTTGCTTAGATACCTTAAGATTACAGAAATAATTTCATCAGAACATCTGGAGCTAAATATTTTCTAAGAATTGCCTCAGACCTTCCAGGCAATATTCCGTACTGTATTTCTTGCCTGGAGGACCCTGTATGCACACAGCTATTCACCTTCTAGTACACTATAGTCCATCCTTTTGTCCTCATCTGTCAGAAAAACCCAGTCTGCCCCCAGGTTTTACTAACACAGGATATGCTGCTCAGATCCTCCCTTCTGCCAAATCATACTCAAATGAGCATCTCAATATTTTTGTTTAGCAAGATCTGGTCCTTTCATTTTTATTGTAAAGTCTTTAGCCAAAATCTAGTAGTCTGGTAAAGGCTCAGGTGAATTGGATGAGAGAGAAATTAATAACCAGGATACCTTTGGAAAAATGATAGCAACCCTAAAGGAAGTTGGTCTGTAAACACACTGACCACGTTGATGAGTAGTATATTGGGCTGCAGAACCATTTTTCGACTGCCTGTATGTGGGATTTATCTTCTCAAAAAAAAATTATGCATTTAAAGAAAATCACTTAATGGCTTCTATAAACAGACATATACATTTAAGTAAAGAGAACGTCATTATGAACCCCTGCTATCACTGAAGGATTGTCAACCAGCAGGTACATTGAGCACTGTGGGTTGGTATCCTGCACTCCTTTCTGTTACTTAAAGTCCTTATGTAGTGTGGGATTCTGCACTTCATGCACAGTGGGATATACACAGAAGTACAACCATTCCATATAACCAAGTTTGAAAATGCCATAATTCCTCTTTTACTATGCCACAGCCCTTGTCTTTTCAAAGATGTTAGTTTAATTTTAAAATATTTTCCTTATGAATCAATATTTCATTATGAATTAAGTCATTGTCTTTTTAAAAAATCTATAGACTACTAATCTCAGGCAGATCAAGCAATTCTAGTTACGAGAATTTACATTAAAGGATAAGAGAGATTTCAATTCACAAAATTAGTGAGTTTGGTCTTACTTGACAAAAGATTAAAAAAAAGTTTCCTAAACAGTATATTAGGCTTTGCTGTTGGAAGTTCATGAGGCATTTAAGGGACTGATGTGATTGGTCTGAATCCCACTATCTGAGATAGAGAGATACAGGGATCAAAAAAATGAAACTGCTATCTACCACTTCTTTTCTCTGCCAGACCAGGAAAGTGTGATAGAAGAAAAAACCAAAAATTGTTCTTCTCAACATGACAAGTTCCTTAAAATTGGGATACGCAACAGTGTGCCTAAGGGGAAAGAGATATAAGAAGGATGCCTAGACTGGCAGAGAACATCTTCCAAGAATAATGTCTTCCCTGGTGAAACAACATCATCTGCCTATTTGTCTCCCTATCTGTTTCCATAGCCTCCCTGGCAGACCAGATAGGCTTAGGCCAACGTAACCCTTTTTCTCCTGTTCTCTAGAAAGCCTGTTCTCTATGAGTCCCTGGGTAATTCCTTGTTATTCAACTAGGTTGTTCTTCCTATTGATTTGCACAGCAGGAAGTGCCTACTCATTAGTTAAAGGAGAAAGCAGCTTCACTATGCAAGTGCTGAACTTTTCTTTCTGTGTTTCTGGTGTGATTTGATATAGCTGCAGATATTTTCATATTATTTTGCAGCATTGAGACTTTTCTGACTTACTAGGGCTATACAATATGCTGTCCATTTTTCTTGACAGTTGCAGTGAAGTAATTCCTTGGTAGCTTTAAAAAAATTTGAAATTCTAATTATTATGTGCTTTTCTTAAATTCATATCAATAAAAAATCTTGCTAAGGTTTGCATTGAAAAAAGTGCTGTGATAAGATCTTTATTTTAAAAAGTTTTTCTAAAGATTTATGCTGATAATACTTATACATTGATTAATTGCCTTAATTTCCTGGTGATCAAAGCATGATTGGTACTTTATGATGAAGCTACACAATGATGGCTCTCAACAGCTACGTGATGTAGTACATTTTCTTAAATCTGGCCCAGCTGGCATAGAGAAGGATAGGAAGCCAACAGAGAATGGATAAGAAGTGTACAGTTTTGTAGAGATGCTCTGATCCAGAAGCCAAGAAATGGCTTGGTAAGAAAGATAGGGGAAGGTGTCAGCGATGAGTAACTAGAGACTGTGCAGGTAGCCCATTCTAAAGGCACTCACCAGTTGTATTCATTTATTCTCAGGATTCCCAGGGAAGATACAATTTGGAAAGAAAAAAGGTGATATTTGGAAATGATGCTTTCAGCTCCATGAAATATTACCATATCCACCACTGGCAATAAATGTTCAGTCTGCATTACAGAGCACCGTACCACTGTAAGTGCTACAATGCTTACCAGTCTTTTCTCCCAAGCTTTTTGGCATGTTTTCAGGAAATAAAAGATTGGTGGCAGTGGGAATGGTAGCCTAGGTGACTGGGTCAATCTATAAAACCTCAGCTGGACTATTAAACATATAAGAGCTTCCTGTCTGTCAAGAACACCTTCCTGGGGAAAAAAAAAAAAGCTACTTTTTGTTCATTTGCTGTAATATTACTGCCCCTGGGCATGGCATTGGCATCAAGTCTATGATAGTATTCCCAGCCTGAAATCCTGTCAGAACTGCTGTGACAAGGCAAAATAGTCACACCAGTTTGAGAGCTCTACCTTTGTTCTTTCTGTTCTCATAAGCCATCCTTGAACCTTGGTCCTTTGCAGTCACTTTCCCAGTCAATGCTGTACTCAGTGTTGTTGACAAGTTGAAGCATCCCAGACGCAGTAATGATCCACAGCCTACTCTGGACACTGAAGAAATGTGTTGCATGGTGGAAGAACTTGTGAGGCATCTTTGATAGACACTCTGGATGTGAAAAGAAGCTGAACCTGTCTGTGTTAGCACAGAGAGCTATCATCCAGTTACCTTCACTTCAGTCTATAAGGTATTTTCAATAAAAAGATTGGACATTTGGGACTAGCAGCAAATCCATGTGGGAAAGCATCATGTCAGAGAGCAATGTGCTACAGCGTAACTTCTTTGGAAGATAAATTAATTTTTGATTCATAAGAATGCAAATTTTCCAGAAATACTGACAGTGACATCCTTATAAAGGATGTCCTATAGATGTGGATCCTTCAGTAGTGGTGCAAGCTGTCTTACACTTGTATGAAAATCTTGATGTCACAAAACGTGAATGTAAAAACAGAGATGGGGGACGTGGTCGTATTGCAAGATGCATCTCAATTTTAAATCAAAACAAACATGTTTGAACAGTTTTCCCTAGTTTGTCATGGAGTTTCAGACTCTAAGAGTGTTTTAGCCCGTTCCCTTTCTCCTTAGGTACAATCACTAATGTCTCTCACTACTTTTTTTTCAAAGGTGCAACCTACTTACCTACCACATAAAAAGCAGAAACTCATATTATCATGATTCAGCTTTAGAGATTTACATCAGAATCAGTGAACCTTATTTTAGCACAATATATATGGTGAGCAATACAGTGAGAGAAGACTGGGTTTATTCCCCAGATAAGTAATTTATTTCTTTCCTGAAAGAAAAATCCAATATCCTGAGATCAGATGCATATTGAAGCTTCTGTGGAAGAAAAAAAAAAACACCAGACTTAGGTCAGATTAACATGTTCAAATTGGACACTGACTCTCTATATTCTCTGCAGAGCTGACTCCATAGATTGCTTACTGAATGCCACGTTATGAGTCTGGCTTAAATATTTTGCTTGAAGAGATATGTGGCTTGAACTTATTTATCTAGCAAATAATTTATGAAACTTTGTATTTCTTTCAGTGTCAAATTTTTATTGTCCTATTGCTTAATGCACTAGTCAACTATGTATTTCAGAGACAGGTCATGAAACTGATGTAAATGTCACCAGAATGTGGTGCATATGTTCAAAACTCTCATAAGCAGTTTGGGAAAATGGTAGATATTACAGAGTTATTGTTTCTTTTATTCAATTACTTCTAAAGATTGTTATAATCATTTTGTTACAAAGAGACCATGGAACAGATTTTAAATGGTGAAAATGGTATTTCTAACTGGTCGTTTTTTACCTTTGACAATCATTTCCCAAAATCTAGAATGATTCAGTGATTTTGGGCAAAATATAGAAATAGATAAACTTATGTTTTAATAGGTGTGAAACAGCAGTATTTTTTTTTCAGTCATTTCCACCTCCATGTTTCTAAATCCCAAGTTTATAAACAGCCTTTCCATGCCCATAGCACCTATCAACTCTTCTCCTCCTTGGCTGGTTGTAGTTTACACCCCCTGTACTGAATTTCTTCTAAAGAATTTACAAAGCTGCTACCACAGGCACCTCAGAGCTTTTGTGGATCTGACCCAAAGCGATTACGCTGTGGCACAGGCTCTCCCTGACTCAACTGAGCATGAAATCCTGGCCTCAAATCTCGGTTTCACAATCATAAGATTGTCTCTTATATGTCAATTTATGGTGAATTATTCAATCTTCATCTTCATCTACTGCCCTGATTTAATTTAGGATATTTAGGGCTAAAACTGAGAAAATATATTTTCTCTTTTTCTTAGACATAATATTTTGGCAAAGTATAGGAATCATTCAGTGGTGGTATACTGAGAGGACCCTGGTAACAAAAGCAGCATTAGGGTGCATATTATTGGAATTAATAAGGAAGCCCAGTCCTCTAGCCATGGCCAGCACCTCTGTTCTGCTGAAGTGCTAACAAAAAGGTGTCACGTATGTCAAAGCTTCTCCAACCTTTCTTGGAGATAAGAGACAACAAATTGATGTGCATAGCTGACTAGAGATTGTGGAGATAATGCAGTCCTATGTGGTCAATATGCACTGGCCTCAGTGACTTAACCTCTGCTAAATTTTTTGTTGAAGGAAAGAGATCAATCACAGACCTCAGAACAAAGGGGATGGGAAGGAGGTCTCACAGACAGTATGAGACAATGAGGTCTGCGTCACACAGGGACACACAAAAATGCAACTTGAATCTCTGACTTTAACCTTAAAAAAAACCCCACATTTCTTAGACAATACCTAGCCCAGGAGTGGCCCTAGCATGCATTCAGACACAACTGGTTTCACAGGGTGTCATGGTAGAGGTGCTATGCTGACATGTAAACCCTACCAACCTCTGCTCCTAGCAGGGAGCAGGTAAATGGCTCCCATGGGCAGCAGCACCATGAAGTCCACACACCTTTAGCAGAAGATAATTTTAAATGACTTCGACTCTTTTTCTATTTTTTAATTTTTTCTTTTTGGTGTTAAAATATGCTTGTTATCTGAGGGCACATGCATGTAAAGAGATGAATGCTTGAACCTAAACTGCAGGTGTTTTACTGAGGGCACCATCTCAGTTGAGTTGGCACCAGTTACAGTTTCACCCCTTTGCTCAGTGGTTTTATTTCTAAATAACATTATCCTGGAGGGGAGAGAGCAGAGAATATCAACACATATGGTATGTCAAATTCCCTACTGCTTGGAGACCCCTGAAGTGCTTGCATACAACAGGGCACACTTAGGGCTCTGAAAATCATGCCTTTTGTCATTTTAAGCCAGACTCTTAACATTATTTTAATGGAGTTGTTTTGAATTTAATTATGCATCTGTTGTATAATGCACTTACAATAAATACCTCTAGTTATTGCTCCTTAAAATCCCTTTCTTTCCAATATTGACTGCTCTAATTTACTTTTATGCAAAGAGCCTAGTCAGATTTAATAAAATGTCTTAGTAGCATACTTAATGACATCATTCCCCCTAGGGACAGTTGGGAAAATGACCTTCCATTTTATGAAAGAAGAGGATTAATTTTTATTGTCTGCCCCAGTTAATGCATGTTTAGACATAAAGGCCCGATCAATATGACAGAGAGTATAGCGATTTTACTCACAGTAGTTTCTAAATGGACATTTCTTACTAATCCATTTTTATAAATCACTTTAAAGGCCTTATTGATCTTTAATTGGGAGTTACACCTAATCACTTGAGTGCAACGCATGGCTAGTTCAAAACATTTTAACCCTTTCCACACAACTCTTTAAAATATACATCACGAGAACTATTGCCCTCTTCTCCCCTTCAATACACATTATGTAGCATCCTTAACTCCCAAACATATCCTATCCAGACCATCACGTATCAGAGGAAGAAAATATTAGGGAAGAGGTTACACCAAACACAGTAAAGAGATACTATTCCACATGAGTGTAAAAAATATACCTATATAGAACTCGGAGAGGAGAAGCATGTTTCTTTGGACTTTAAAAACAGAAATGCACAAAGCAAATACGCACAGTGGTAAATGAGAAGCTACATTATTTGACAGGCTTCTTTTCCACCTCTGACTTCATCAAGCTTCTAATCAGAGTTGTTAACTATTAATTTATTTTATTAAAGATCAAGTTATGCTGTAAAGTGTTTCAGCATTCAATCACCTGTTTGAACAACCATGTTGCCTTATGGAGAAAGTTCAGTGTAATTCAGAAACTTAGAAATTTAGAAGGTAGATTCTGGATTTTTTTATGTTCATACAGTCCTGGAATTCAGAACAGATTACAGTTCTTTCAGTTACCATAATTCACTGTTCATACTGTGGGATGCGTGCATGTCTCTGTGTTTGTTGAGGTATGGAGGCAGAACATGTATAAATGTACCCTACTATATAGTATTTCAAACATACCTCAGCATGTGCACAATATAAAAAAATAAGCTGAACTCCTTCATAAGTTTTTTTAGACTGTATTTTTACATCCTTTCAAAAGTGTTGGAAAAAAATTGAACCCAAAGATTTTATGAAATATTCTTTTGAACTGAAGAGTACCTCATGATTTATACAAATGTACTAATATAATTACATGATAGTATTTATACTCATAGACCAGAAAAATGTCTTCATCTATTTTTACTGTCTAGCATTTTGTGAATGATTTTTGAAAGAACATTTGCAGTTGCGGAGTAGACGGCACTAGATTGGAACCTATTTTATGACTTATTTAGTTGCACAAATGGAAAACATTACCATAAAATGTTAAACTTCCGTGGTTACTGCATTCATATAGATTTCTTGATAATGGATGAATTAATTTTAAAAAGGCTCAAGAAAACGTCCTCCTTGACTGAGGTATTCCAAGCCAAGAAAACCCACAAATGTAGTACTTTGCAATCACAGTGTTTACATTATTATCACATCAGTAATATAAGCTTTTCTCTAGGACACTAAAACACAATCTTGAAAGAGAGTTAGCAAGAAAGGAATTTGGAAATAAGTACTAAAGTCCGCTGGATAAATTTAATCAGCTTAATTGCTACAATTTCTGAATTTCCACCATGGTTTTACATAGGATTTCCTGTTCATGAAGGATTGCTATATCAGAACAAAGACTAACGCAGCATATTTGGTTAGGGCTTTTGTCTGTAGCTGAAACAACCTGGAACTACATTGTCCTCTTAAGAAGTTCAAAGACCTTTCAACTGAAAGGTTAATGGATACATCTGGGCAAAACCTAGTAATGTTAAAGATGGCTTTTAATATCTCAGAATGAGACTAAACAAACAGTTGTCTACTAGACTCTGCTACCATTTCAGGAAAGTATAGTCATTTCGCAGTTAAAAAGTACATACTGCCATAAACTTCTAAAAGCAAGCAAAAAAAAAATCTCATTTTTCTCTCATTTTTAAGTTAATTTTGGTTTTCCTTCCTTTATTAAAGGAAGAAAGGCCAGGGGAAAATAAATTGAAGGTGGTGGATTCAGGTACAGCTCTGGAAAGCTACAGGAAGAATCTGCCCTGAAGTGCCAAACGTATTTCTTTTGTCCCAGAGAAATAACAAGATGCTAGATTGCACTTGTAAAGCTGAATCTGAAAGAGTGAAAGGCACACCATCCATCCGAAAGCTGGGGTAGACTACGTGATAACTTTTGGCTGTGATTCTGATCAGTCACTTAAGAGTATCTATTTTTGAACATACTTCTTAAGCTAATTTCAGATGTAAATACTTTTGGGTATTTTTTTTGTGAGTTAAATGGAAGAGCTTGAAATGTATCTCATCTTGCACCAGGGAAAGGAATGTCTCCTGCCTAATTGTAATAACTACCATCTTTTTGCAGAAGTCAAGCCCAAATCTCTACATTTAAAAAAGGCGAAAGGTGAGTAGTATTTAAGCTGCATGTGAGTTTCAAATAATCCTAGAGCTGGCTACATGTACAGAGGTAGGGATTCTCCCTCCAGAAACTGGACAGATTCTGGCCTGCTTTATAAACAGCTTCAGAAAAAA
>WAAB01020174.1:0-35977 GCA_013389865.1 Piaya cayana
AAGTTTGTGCTAACTGCTGATGAAACTTAAGTAAAGTTTGTCTAATTTAAAATATTTTTCATCTGACAACTGTTGGCAAGTTGGCACAGACAAGAAGCTTTCTACAGGATAGTTCTGAAAAGCAAAATATTGATTCCATCAGCTTGCTCCCATACTCTTACTTCATGAAATTGTTCAGGAGGCTTCTGAATGGATGTACAGATCATAAGAAAAAAATATGCCCAATTCCTTAGCAAACTGTGTAGGCAGCCCCTTCAGATTTAGAAGCAGACCTAAGAAAAATGTGTATTTAACTCTGAACATAAGTAGACTAGCATCTTGTTCTGCAAGCTTATTTGGCACTTGTTTGAACAGTGAGAAGAGTGGAAACAATACCAGACATATAGCTTCATCAAATTGTCAGCTAAACATAGAAAACAGCAGAGCAGGATTTAAGTATATGTGGGTGACAGAAGGTTAATTTCCAAACTTCTGAGGAAGAGTCTACCGAGAGGGCAAAAAAGGTAATGAGAGAACTAAAGACAGATTTTTTTACAAGTTCTGACCTATCTGACAATGACTCGGGAAATAAGCAATGCATTGCAGGAGAATTCAAGTGGTTCAGTGACATCTGGGAATCTAAAAACATAACAGGTAGCAGTAGGCATGCATAATCTTCTAATGTTGGATCCAGCAAAACATCTTTCCAGGTAACAAAGCAGAGTCTGATGAACCAGAAGAGCATTTTTGTCCCCTGAAGTCATCTGGACCTCAATAGAGAAGTGACAGACCTTGTCAGTAAGGAAAACGCCAAGTCGCCAAGTGAAGTATCTGGCTTGTATCAGAAACGGCATGACCAGCAGGTCCAGGGAGGTTATTCTCCTTTTGTACTCAGCACTGGTGAGAGCACTCTTTGAATACTGTGTGCAGTTCTGGTCCCCTCACCACAAGAAGGATGTTGAGGCTCCTGAGCGAGTCCAGAGAAGAGCAAAAAAGCTGGTGAAGGGGCTGGAGAACAGGCCTTATGAGGAAGGCTGAGAGAGCTGGGGTTGTTTAGCCTGGAGAAGAGGAGGCTAAGGGAAGACCTCATTGCTCTCTATAACTACCCGAAAGGAGGTTATAGAAGGGAGGGAACTGGNAAAAAGTCAGTGACGTGAAGTGAATATATACAGCTGAGCATGGTCGGGTCCAACTGTCAAGTCATCACACAAACAATGTGAAAAGGCGATAGCCCATGTTTCCAGGGAAAACAGTGCACGTAGGGTAAACACAGACTGAGGGTATGGTGGAGAGAAAACCATGAACAACCATGTAGAATTGGCAAACAGACAGTATATAAAGGACAGGAAGAAAGTGACAGAGTGACTTAGAATGCTGTGTCCTATGAAAAATTAATTTGTCTGATACACTTATGACAAGGGTTATGTGAGCTGACAAGTCCTCTTAGGCACTACAAATATTTACAAATTAGACTTCCAAATAAAAAATGTTTTTAGTATTTAAGTTTGATAGTAATTTTGAAGAGATTTGTTCCCATTTTGATTAAGAAACAATCATCAACCTTTATCCTGAAACAGGAAATCTAGATTTAACCAGCTGTACATCAAATTTGTTTCAAACTCATGATGAGTTCTTTCACTTTTCCACTACATACAATCTATGACTTAAAAAAATATCTTGACTATTATAATACATAGACTTTCTGAAGATAAACAAAATAAGTAACTTAAATAATATTAGATGTTCCCAAATGTGGATTGTTTAACAATATAGTAATTTTGTGCAGATTCTTTAAGCAGTTAATGAAACACAATGGGATGAAAAACTGTTTTGTTAAACGCAACATAAATTAAAAATATCACAATCTCAATTTTTTTCTCTGATTTAACTTTTAGGTGAGAAATGTTGCCTCCTTTATGCTATATAATCAATTCTAAAGGAAGTATATAGATTATTCTTTAATATATTAATGAAAAACTTGGTCCTAAATAGATTACCTGTATTGTGTATTCAATCTTTCCTCTAGGTTAGATCTGATTAGCCATCTAAGTCACTTACCAAATTATTTAAATGTAAAATTTTATGAAGTTTTTCTTTGCAGTATCAGAGAAGAACTTACTAATTAATGCTACTTATAGATTTCAGTTTATACTCAATTTGTATGAGGAGAACTGGAAGCAGCTTCTTAATTTTACCTTCACCCCATGAGAACTAACAGAAGAACTTCAGTGTTATAAATGGAAATTAGCACTAACAGGTGAATATTTAGTAGGACACAGTAAGAGTGCATTTAGAAGGGCAACACCTTCTCTAATCTCCTCTCAGTAAGACTATAGGAGAGCTAACAACATGACAGAGCCCGTTTCACAGTTTATCCATGTTTTTCAAGTACCTTACTGAATAGAATACTCTCACTTAAATGAAAAGCATGATAGATCCAGTGTAGACATGCAGGGTGGATGAAAGAAATGGTGCCAAGTACTGTAGGAAGACTAAATATATATTTTGCTCTGAAGAAGTATTTGATATGCTAGATGTGAAATGCTAAACAACATTACAGCATTTTAAAATACAGTCTTAGAGACTCATGTTGCTTAAACTTCAGACCAAATATACCTTCTGTATCAGTTAAGAACGTGTAGTAAAAGAGATCACACTTTTTGGTATATGTAGGCATGATATACAATGGAGATGGTGGGGGTTGGGTTTTTTTTTGTTTGTTTTTGGGTTTTTTGGGGGTTTTTTGTTTTTTTTTTTAGTAGTCAGCATTCTTGAACATGAATTCTATGTTTTGGTTACCTTACTAAAAATACGTGCACATATTTTCAAAGCTCTCTATATGTTTCTGGATATTCATACAGAAGATAAACCTCTTCCGAGAACTATTCAGTTTTATGCTATTTATGGCAAAATATCAGTGTTGTGGTTTGAGTTAGAGTCCATTTTGTGACTAACTCAATTGCTTTAAGTAAATTCTGTCTCTCAAAGCTAACTACATATTTTTGAGATAGTGTAATTCTCCCAGAGTGATTACACAGGGCGCTGGTATCCAGAAAGGCCAAAGCTTATGTGACGACTGAAGATATGGGACAACACAATGATCAATATGATCCAAATGAAGCTCCTTATTTTGGTTTAACTGGCTGCCTTTATACCCCAAGCTCGCCAAACACTGATTGGACGATTCTGCCCTAGTAACAAGCATTCATTGGTCACAGCCCAACCACACAACCAGGTTGCCAGGGTACATTTCCTGCCTTCAACAGCCAGCTTCCTCATTAGGATAACACAACAGAGTCATTATAATGCTTTTGTATCCTTGAAGACCGTGGCTAAGGCTTTTGCAACTCCACCCAGCCTCAGCACTTGGGCTGCTCATTAGATGCTGTAGCCACCCATCATGCTTATACTTCACCAAGGCCATCCTTGAGCTGCCAGAAGGGACCGCATTTGTGAGGAGGGGCGAATAGGGCAGGTGACCCTAAAATGACCAACAGAGTATTCCATTTATGTCATACTTGGTATAAAACTGAGACATCATGAGGGTCTTGCTCTCTTCTGCAATGGATGACATCCAGTGAGGACCTTGTCTGTCTGGTTGTTCCTGATCCCAGATTCGTGTGTTGGTAAATCCAGTTCCTTGAGCTCAGCTCCCTCTTGGCTGTGGACCCATTCCCTCCTGTCTGCTCTGCAGTATTTGTGGTGATGTATAGTCATTAAGGGGTGGGAGCGTGATCTCACATATTTGTATGTATTTCATTACTTTTAAATTATTTTTATTATTATTATCATCTCATTAAAGATGTGGGTTTAATTTCTGACCTACGAGTCTTTCCTCTCTCATTTCCCTCTCCCCTTTCCCCTGTGGGCAGTGGTAGAGGAGGGATCTAGGAGTCAAACTGCACAGTTTTAGCTGTGGCGATTTAGCCATGTGGGGCTAAAACGTGACAATCAGAGATGCAATTTTAATCCAAGTTGCCATTATAAATATTTATTTTAAAATTCTGAAACATATTGGCAAGGTTTTAATGTAATTTCCAAATTTTATATAAAATACCTAACATTAAGGTAGTTAGATAAACTAAAGAGATAGTTTAGCAAACCCAGAAATTGGTGCTTGTATTATAATTCAAAATAAGACAGTTACTGAAAGCAATTAACCACTGAGACAGTTCTATTGCATTAAAATATGGAAGGTATTACTATAATGATACTTCTCACTTTAAGTACTCTAAAAAGGGCTCTTACCTAACAACATACTGTAATATCTCATCACAATAGGGATGAACATATTTCTATTCTAAAGGAAAGATTATACATCTCTTGCTGCTGATTGCATGCTGTGATGTGAAAGCATTTATGTGACGCCCATCACTTACATTCTTAGTGGTCTTAATACAGCTTTTGACTAGTAATAAAAATTTGAAGTACATGGGAACAGAGAAGTATTCCCTGTCTTGACATACAAAAGCTGTCTCTCTAGGAAATAGTCTTACATTTCATCTTAGCTAAAAGTTTTAATTTAGATATATACAGATGAAATTTTGATTTTGCAGGTTTTAAAATTGCACATTCACAGATGTGCTTGTATGGTCACAAGTGTAATAAAATGTGAAGTTACAAGGAGTTAACTGCTTCATAGTCTGATTCTACCACAATGTATTTTTTTTTTTTAATGAGTTAGCCATTTCACTGTATAGTTGGAGTGCCAATTCAGGGCCTGAAAAGGTAATACATAATCATTTCCTCAGAAAGGAAAGAAGTGACGGTCAGAATATAGCTTATATGTAAGGGAAACAGAGGGTTGGAAAGACCTTTTGTTTTCTAAGCAAAAATTTTAAAATGTTAAAAATAATTTTGATTGCCCTGGTGTTCCATGAACATTATTGGATTAGTCATTTATCCAAGTTGGTAGCAAGTTTCTAATACCTTTGCTACTTTGCTATGTGAGGACACAGATCATTTTAATGGCTTTTTAAAGCCTCGAGATGTATCTAATACTGAAAAAGCTTTGGTCTAAAACTGGCAGAACTGTAGTGACTTTCTAATTTAATTCAAAACTGTCTTAATGTGGCTAATATGTCATGTAGATACCTCTCACAGAAGACAGCTCATATTTACAGGATGGCAACAATGAAGAGTCTAGCTCCATTTATCCTTTGTCTTCTTTGCTTTCCTTACTTCTTGTTTTAAGGTTATAGTCTGAAAGCAGCTGATTTCCTTCCAAATTTTAAGGCTTTCACTGACGATAGTCAATTGCGCTTGTGCATAGTTTCCATTCCAAACTTCTCGTTGAATTAATAATAATAATAAATAATTATTATGTAACTGCAAGTTAATTGATTCCCACAGTGTTCTGCTTTTCTATTCAAGGTTGGACTAACCACAGACTGAGCCATGAAAGTAAGTCATGAACTTCTGTGAGACACAGTCAGAGGATTAGAACTAGTGAGAGACATAGGCATGCACAAGTCTTTGACAGCACCTAAATTATAAATTACTGAGTTGTTCACCTTCCTGTGTATATTCCCCAACTAGCTTGAAAAGAGGTGATGTATCTGTAGTACTATCCCAAATTACTCGCCCAGGTCCTTAAAAGGCACAGTTGTGTTATTCTAAAGCTCCACATACCTGGGGGAAAACATGCTAGGCAGTGCAATACCATGCACAAAAGCACAACTGTGTCCTGGCAAATTAGAGCATACAAAACCCTATTGGTTTTTACATTCCAAGATATTTTTAGGGTCTTGGCTCATGAAATAATTAACATTTCTTCATTTATCTAAATAAACAAGCAATCAAGCCCCCCAGTTTTATTACCCTTAATTACGCCTGACAGTCCTTACTGGAGTCCTTGTAAAAGATGTCTCCAGCCTAACAACAATTAAGGCCCTAACACAGCCCTTGTTATTCATTCACTAGTAACAACCATCAGTAAATCTTTTGAAACCACAGGAAAAGTATAAAAAACAATCAAAGCAGATGAAACTTAAGTAATCAATGAAGGTGAGTAAACAAAGTGTTACTAACTGAAATACCACATTCCTCAATTATTTGCCCTTTAATTGTGTGGTATCTTGCACAGGAATAGACTCACTTAGCAGCATTTGCAAAACATTAGAGATTGCATTAAATATACTGTTTGTGGCAGCTGAGATATGATCTAGGCCAGTTTACGCTGAGTAGCTATTGCTGCTGCAGAAATCCAGTCATTTTTCTTTTAATACACACAGGGGCAGGAATAAAATTTAAAAATGGTGATATTGAGTCTTGGTTGCAACTTTAAAATAAGGAAGTTACAAGTACAGTGTACAATCTTATCTGTCACTTCCAGACTTGATAAATGTCTGCCCATGCCTCTGAGTAGAGGAATAAATGTTTAATCAAAGTT
The DNA here is from genome assembly GCA_013389865.1 of Piaya cayana. Classification (NCBI taxonomy): domain Eukaryota; kingdom Metazoa; phylum Chordata; class Aves; order Cuculiformes; family Coccyzidae; genus Piaya; species Piaya cayana. Next base: position 6,371 of record WAAB01020174.1, read on the forward strand.
TTAGGTTTACTGATTTGTGCAGATTTGTAGAGGTAATCTGTTCATGTAAAAAACCCCAATGCTGTCTTAGGACTGTCAGTCTGTAAAAATGTTCAGGACTTAGGTCAGACCAGGGTCCATTCTGACCCATCTCTAATTAGCTGGGGGAAGCACTTTACATCTAAACTCTTATACTGCTAATTGATACTTCCTATCAGTCTGTAAATTTGAAAAAGAAATCCAATGAGGGTTCTGAACCTGAGTCAATTGCTTTAGCTATATAAAGGAACATGACTTTAATATGCTTTCCTTCCTTATTTCTGCATTTGCTGTTGGGTAGTTTAAGATTTCTTAATCAACAACATCATTTTTGGACCACCTAATATTCATGTGACTATGAGACAGCAAGGCTCTTAATTCTGTATTTGAGATTCCAGTCTGGTAGATCTCATATGTCAAACCCATACATTACAAGGAATTGACCCAGTTCCTTTAACTTATGTAACTGGATAATACTTTCACTTCAGGTATCTAATGTGATAGTAAGATTTATCTTCAGAGTAAGGATGTATTTTGTCCAAGTACCTAAATTAGGCAGATATGATTTCACTCATGAGGACTTCAAGGGTACCTACCTCTCAGTGTTGACCAGACAGGAGTTATAAGCTTTACCATTAGAAGTTTGTGCTTTTATGCAACTAAAACAGAGTTGGTTGAACCTTAAGAATACACTGGGGTCCAGTCTGCAATGTCTGGTCTTGTATTTTGGATTTTTGGTTTTGTCCTGTTTAGGTATTATTTCATTCCTCAGGATCATTCATTCATCCACCCTTAATATTCTGTGTTTACAGTGCTTTCCAATCCCATATCATAAATAAATTTTGTTATCACATTGACACTTCTGTGCCAACAACCTAATGAAATATTTAAACAACATCAGACTTAAGACTAATCTTTCACAAACTTAACCAGTAAGTTTCTTCTGTGAAGATAAACCTCATTTCCGTTCTTTTCCTTATATTATTGGTCAGTCTCTTACCTATCATACAATTTCTCTACTAATTCCCTTTTTCTCCAGTTTAGTGAACATCCCCTGTGACACACCACCAATTTCTTTTAGTGAAGAGCAGATTAAATTTGTTGTATTGCTCTGAATGGCTTAAGAACAAAGGAAACATGATCCATTATATTAAATCAGAAATTGCATCTCAGAAATTACATCTCAGCAAAGTTTGGTATAAAGAGATAATAATTTTAAGATATTAATCAAAAATGAGAAGTAATATTCTCAGAATTAACGCAGAGCCCAAATTTTAAAGGTCCTTATTAAAATAGGTGGAAAGAAACCAAAACAATGCTCTCCATAAAAATCAGACTGAGAAAATAATCTTTTTAAAATGACAGTTTTTAGCTGAACTATTTTTAATGATCTGATATTTAGACACCAATTAACTTAGTACCCTGCTCCCTTGGCAACTGCAAATGCTGGCTCTACAATATAATATGATGTTTTATTTCTCTGGTCCTTGGTTCTTTCTTTCTGACAGTGTGATGAATTATATTGGTGTTGCAAGTTATTGGGTCACTAAAGTTAGAACACAAACTCATTTTTATGACAGCACTAAGATATTGCTCTGCCTATTCTCTGAAAATGAAGAGTCCTTTTGAAGTTGCAACCTTTTTGCATGCACCAAAAATGTTTTCTATACTCTCTTAAAAGAGAAAGTACTTTGTAATACACATCACATCCATGTGTCACATCTGACACCAGTAAGCTCTGATATGTTTCTTGCTAGTTATCAATGTCAATGCCCTAAATACTGCACTGTTCCCTAGGAAAGTAATAACATGGGATGCATAGATGCACTGAGGGCTCTTATGATTCACTAGCATAGAAATGTTTTACTAGATGAAGTGATGAGCATGGTTTTTATACTAGTTTTCAGCAGAGTCAGATTGTATTTTTTCTTCTATCAGCAGAAAATCATGAAAGGTTAGTAAGTACACTAATGTACAATAATGCTTATCAGACAGCAGGCAAGATCAAGAGCAATTTATAATTCACAAAGTATAGGGTTGAAAGTTAGGGCTGATCTTTGAGAATGATTATGCTGGAAGCAGTGAATGCTGTCTTGGCTGCGCTAAAGACAATGAAATGTTACCATTGATTTGAAGAGACATTTCCTGCTTCTTGGTTTGATCTTCATTTTCACATCTCTCTTTGGTTCTCTAGACTCTTTGTATTCATAGTGCACTGCAAATTGTTTCATTTTTGAGCTTGGACCTAGGAAGAATTTGCACATCAGTATGTCTAAAGCACTCAAGTAATTGGTTTTTGATTGATTATTTATATAAGCAAATTTATTGTTGAGTATTTCTGTAGGAAGGGTGAGAGTGTCTGTGAGAAATGTAAGCATGAGAAAGGCATATACGTAGATTTAACTTAAGTTCAATGGGAAAAAATTATGACTTACTCTGTCTAATGGTGTTTCTGTTTCTTAAGAAAACTGATAAATACTCTGAAGGATATCAACCAAGATGCTCAAGGCAGACAGCCTGTATGAAGGAGTTAAGAGAACTTCTTTGGATTGTCAGAGAGGAGACTAAAGGGACAACAAAACACTTGAAGAATAGTTACAAATATGATGGAGCACAATGCTTCTCAGCAAATGTGTCAACAAATGACAATGAGATAATTCAGCATAGTCAACAATGAGGTCAGTCCAGGTTGCTCATGGGTTCACACAGTCAGATCTTAAAAACCTCCAAGAATGGAAACTGCGCATTTTCCCTGGGTGACCTGTTCCACCATTTAAGTGCCCAAATCATATAGAAGTTTATGCTTACATCCAATCTGAGCCTCCCTTGCTTAAATTCATGTATGTTCTGCCTCATCCATCCACTATGTACCACTGAAGACCCTGGCATAGTCTTGATGGTCTCCCATGCAATCAGGTAAAATATATTGAGAGATTTTTTGGAAATTGGTATGGCACTGTTTCCATTGATATTTTTTTGCCTGATACTATGTTCCTGTGTGTTTTAATATTTTTATAAACTCTGTGGAATTTTACTTTCTCTTTTAGTGTGTTATATTAAATACACAAAATTTTCTGTCTGTCCGAGGACGTAGCTACAGAAGATGGTATCATCTGTGTAGTAAATTTTACAGGCACAGAGTAACATCCAGAAGAATGTGATGCATTCATTTAAGACTTGTATTTGATTGTCTGTTTTCATCTCTACTCACTATCCTATTTTCTCCATGATTTACTTTAATTTCCAGACCTTGGGGAAACATCAAACAACTGTTTAAGAAAATTAAATCAATGCACTGAAAAAGCATTCTCCATCTCACACGTTGTAAACCCAAGTGCCACATATTAATTTGGAAATAACGATTTCACTGTAACTAATATTAAGGGCCAGGTTGAAATCTAGCTTATTATTAAAATGGAATGAGCAGAAGTTTTCCATCTCTTTCCTAGAAAAAAATTCTTTGCTTAAACCCACTTATTAACCCATAGTTGTTGACGTCATTGAGAGGGAGAACAGCTCAAAACTCAACAGTGGGTTCAAAACTGAACAGTGAACAGGAGCCCAGTGTTGCTAAACACTGGTGGAATTTCACTCGCATCTTTTTGTTACCAACCATCCCTCTCTAAGCACATCAGAAGGGACCTATAAGGGAGTTGTTCTTCTGTCTCATATCCACAGTACTCCCTCTGACTAACAGTCAGGCCTATTGCTCACCTGCTGCTGGGTGCCAGACAATGGCAGGTGCTGCCCCTGCGTGTCCCTCTCTAGATGCCAAAAGGATCCAGCCAATCCCTCCAGACTAGTCCTACCCAGTTTGTTGTCAGGCCAATCCCTGCTGCTTTAATTTTTATCTCCAGGCAAAGGATTTCCACAAAATGAACCTGAAACAGGTTTTTAAAATTAAGCTTTCTGTATCATCTGCTTACCTGCTAGGAATTGAGTATGAGCACCGTGGAGTCACTCAGGCTGGACAGAGTAGTGGTCCTTGAAATTGCAAAGTATCAGTGAGCAGCAAACAAACACTTTCTCATGTGAAAGCTGCATTGTGAAAACAGTCTATAACTCATTGGACAAAAATAAACAGATTACTGCCCTATGCAACTGATATTTTGTACAGTCTGGACTATGACAAAACAAGCTTATGAAGTTGGGGCCGGGCCAGTTCTGATTCCAGGAACACAGCAAGAGATTGATTAAAGTGAGCTTTATACCATCTGTGGTCAGGTTATGCTTGGTATAGTTCATATATCTACAGGAGCAGCAATAAATTTGCCAGAAGAGACAACACATTTTCATGAACTGAGATAAGAAATAGAAGTTGACCAGGAAGATGGCTTCTGCCTGTCTGCAAGGATTCAAGAATAAGTGGTTCTCTTGTCACCTGTGAGAAAAGATTACCTGCAAAGGGAAGCTGGTCCTGGAAGATGCTTCCTCAGAAACAGAAAATTATCTTTCAAACTCAGATTCATTCCAATATTTATTCAATTAAATTCGGTATAGGCATTTTGGCAGAAGCTCAAAGTCTACATTAGCAAGACAGTAGCGAAATATATATCTGGTTAGGAATGATGAGCTTTCAACCGTGAGAGCTGGTCAACTTTCTATTAGTGAGATTGAAAGTAAAGGCCAATTTCTAGACAGGGCATAAACAGGCACAGTTTAATTGGCTTCAGTGGTATGGTACACGTTTTTGCCAGATATAAGTTTTGCCACAAGAGGGTCAGGCACAGCAAAGCAGTCCTTTCTTTTCCACACCTTCAGCTAACACTGAACAGCTGTCATTCCCACCACAAAAATTTCTTGATTTCATAGACATGCCATTTCTGGTCCATCCATAGCATAGGTCTTGTGCCAGCTCCTGCTGTGAGTGGCTTGGCAGGGAGCTCCATTAAAATCTGAATTACCAGCACACATAATCACCAGCGCCAGTTGTTAAACATGAGGCAGTTACGTGAAAAGATAAAGCAGAGAATAAATTTTGCAATTAATCTCCTGATTAATGTTTTGTTATCTCAAGCATCTAATTGGATCCAGAAAATCTGCGTTTTAGCACTGAACTCAGAAAAGCTGGAATATTATAGGAAACATTTTCCATGTATAAGGAAAGGCAAAAAGTAGAAAGCTGAAAACAGTGAAGTATATGATTTAGGCAGGTAAACTAATACTGTGTTCTCAGATCCATTTACATGGGAATAGTTCAGATATGCTTTTATTGACACTTTCACTTGGCTTTTGAAATAAAGCTTTCTAAAGTGGGTTGTATCTGGATTTATAGTAGTAAAAACAGAAGGCATATTTCTGATAGCAGTGTATATTTATGAGTTTCCCAGGCATGCACTATTCTGGAGTGATATCTTCATTTAAAGATTATCAAATACATTCTATGTTATTAATTGATGCTATCATTATTACATATATTCTTTGATGGAGTTTGCTGTGGTAGACCCCCCTGCTTCTCACTAAATTACACATTAAATCCCATAACATTGTGAGATTAGACAGTAGTGCTGGCAGAACAAGCAGCTGTCATGGACTGCTACTATCATCTTCTGAAATTGTCTTTCAGTAACTATTTGATTATAAAGGGAGTCTAATAATCTCCCTTTTCCTAAGAATATATTTTCTTACCTAGCCTTCTGACGGAAGGATGTTTTTCAAACTGTGTAATACCAGAGACAATCTTTGGATATATTTTTATTTATTCTTTGAAATATTCTTGGCTAAGAATATTTGTCTGCTTGTTATTTAATAGTTTTAAGCCTTAGTCCTTTTTGGACATATTTTATATAAATTTTAATGTCCAGAATGGCTCTACAAACATTAACTCTACAGTTGCTACTTAACGTTCATATTCACAAGCTGCCATTAACTTTACTGATCTATGACTTTTCAGATAATTTCTTTTCATTAGACCTGACTGATTCTATTCCCCCTTTTTTTAGATTTCATGGTTGAGCTTATTTTACCTATAAATAAGATTGTAAGCCAGTCTGAGGATGATGCATCTTTTTGATGGTTTAATACCACAAAATCTTCCTGGTATCCCTAAGTCATAAAGAAGTAGGAAGTATTTTTTAGAAGTCATGTACCTTTCATCTTCTTGATCACATAGAAGATATGTGTTTGACTATTATTTTGGCTATTTAGAAGATGCATTTTTAAGCATTATATTTTCCTTTGCTACATCTTAATAGACTTTGTTGTCTTTGACACCCAAAACTACTAGGTCCCCAATTACTCCATATTTTGTACTCTGTGGTTCTCCAATACAATCCAAGAACCAATATCACTGCTTTATTTGACCTCAATGACAGTCCTGTCAGATTTATTTAGCCATGTAGATGAAAGATAAAGTCAAGAAGCCAAGTTCACAAGAAAGTCCCCTCTCCTTCCATCTGTGGGTTGGAGAGCATAAAAATCTCCTATGTCTACTATGGTTAATGATGGGGACTCCCAAATGCAGGACCAAGCTTTGCCACTTACTGACCACTACCTTTGCTAAATTTCATAAGTTTAGCATCACTGAGGGGTAATCTGAGTGTTTGAGTCCTGACCCTGAGGTGGAAAACTGTCAGTTCTTAACTTAGTTTTAGGTTCAGTGCTTTCTTCAGCCTAAGGGAATAGAAAACACATGTACATGGATGTAGCCCTCAAAACAATCCTTTTATATAGAGGCTTAGGCAAAAGTGCTTACTCAGCCTCAGCGAGAAGTGTGTGTATCGCATACATAGTCAACCTCAAAACAATTGTCTGATAATGTATGACTGTGAGTTTTGGAAGGTCTTATAACCCTGTGGGTTTATTTTAACCAGGAAGATTAGAGGATGTGTAGTAAAACATTGTTTTCTGTTCAAGTGTTGGTGTGCTTCTGATTTTGTAAGGTATAGTCACGAGATGATCTCTAAACAGATAGAAAGCATTTTTTTCCTACACTTCAGTTTTGGGTACAGATGAACTATTTCGTGTGAATTTTAATATAGTAAGAAAAATTGTAGCTCAGTTGCTGAAATTTCACAAAATGATTTGAAACTGGAAATAGAAATTTGTGAAGGAATAGCATCATCTTATTATTAAAAGTCTCTGAGAGTTTCATTTTACTTGCAAGAGATCTTGAAAATACAGTCACATAAACACAATTGCTTAGTAGTATCTAATTATATTATGAGGAGACACTTGTCACTGAAATTATATGCTGCAGTAAGTGCAATAATAAATAATATCAGGAAAGGATTTGCCAAAAAAAATCCCAAAGGCTGAATCATCATTTTTGTTAAAATAATTACATTGGGAAGAGTTTCAAAATTAGGAGAGGAGCCATTCACTTAAGCATGTAAAAAGGATTGAATAGTAGTGGTGTTATATTTAGGTAGTCTTTGGCCCATCCTCAGTATAGCTGAGAGTGAGTAGTCACAAAATTCTTAGCTCAGCAGGAATTTTCTACATTAAGTTTTGGTGTTGTTCATCTGGGGACATTTTTCAAGTCAGACAGATCATAAATTTCCTTTCTTTATTTTTATGTGATCAGCTGCTGTTAAAATTAAGAAATAAAAGGCTGAATCTTAATCAAATGGGAAAAGGTTATATCTTAACCAAATGGGAAAAAAAGGATGGGAAGTGTGGGCTATTTGTATGAAAGGATATGTAAGAGGGCCAAAAATCTCTACAGCACCAGACCTGACAGGAAACCTCCCTGTCCCTGGAGCAGCTCATGACATTTGAAGCCATGGTATTGTGCATGGTATTTGTCCCTCTTACTGAAAACAAGTCAAGATTCAGAGGATCACATTTTTCTGTCACATAGAAGATAATAACTTTTTACTAATGGAAATCAACATGACAGTTTGTATGTCTGAAAAAGTAGAGAACTGTGGCCAAGAAATTTTGTTTTTATAATTTCCTCATTTCTGGAATTTTCATGTGGGGAGGTAACAGGAAGCATAAGTAGTGCAAAGGCCTAATAATGAAATCCATTATCTGTAGACTGTTACAGTCTATCATGAATAGAATACTTTTTCTTTAAGGCAAGCATTCAACAACCCAGACTGGAAGGGGAAGTCCTCTTGTGTCCAAATAATTTATGCCTGAGAAGCAGAAAGACAGACTTGTGTGCTGCACTGTTGACTACAGAAGAAGCTCTAAGAAATTAATCAGGAATCCGTAATTCCCTGCAGGCTTCCATATGTATGTTAGAAGGGAAAGTTGATTAAGAGGCTAAGAAAACTCTACTTCTACTTCCTCCTAACTACTCCTCAGGGAAGTAACTAAGGTGCTGAATTTTTCAGGCTTGAATCTGGAAGGAATTTTGCACACCTAAGAGGATTATTTGGGGGTAAAAGCTCTGGCCATAGTTACGACATTCCTGTGGTAAACATACAGAAATTGAAGATGAAATGTGTACTTGTGCTGGATCATGTCTCATCTGCAGCTAACTATTCATTTTAATTTTGAACTCCTGCTTCTGTACTATTTTTACTTAATGAAATATTTTATTTCTAATTTCTAAAATCCAACCTCAGAATATTCTTGTAGCCTTTGCTCAGGGAAGCATGTTATGCAACTAAGCAATTGGAAAGGAGACTCAGTGGAGATCTTCCATTCTTGAGTTAATTTGATTGAACAACTAAATCTGAACTATGAAGTTCTTATTCCATATTTCATTGCATAAAAACATTTATTCGTACTCTGGTTTTTTTAGTGGTGTCTGATATCAGCTTTAGGTTTCATTAGTATTGTAAAATCTGGTTGGAAAATGAAGATTTTTCTAAGCATCTTTGAAATATATTTCAGAGAAAGAAATACTTTTCAAATAGATAAGCAAGTCATGGACACCATTGAAGCCTGATGATATGACATCCTAAGGCAAATATCACAGTAAGTGATACAATTTACTGTTTTAAAACACTCTTAATTTATTGCCCTCCTGACATTTTAATACTTATAAAATCATCAGTTTAATAACTTTCATTACTATAAAAACAAATACAAAACCTCTTACTTATCACTTGGAAGGAATTTTTTTTTTTCTTTTTAAAACACATTCTAGTCATCTATTAAACTGAAGATCGCAAAACTGTAAGCAAAATAAAAGAATTATATCCCTATATGCTTCCTTTTATGCAGGCAGTCTACAAAGCACACATCACAGGAGAAAACTGTAAAGCCCATTCATATGTTTTGTCCTATTTTTCTGTAGAAGATATTTTACATGAACTGAATAACCTAACTTTTTTTTTAGTGGAAGCTGAAAGGGCTATGAAAAATTTCTTTAGTTAAGTGATACTTCTGCAAGAGTCACTAAGGGTATTGTGCAATATAAACATGTGGTATTGGAGACCCTTAGATAGGAAACATTACTTAAATTTAAAGGATTATATGTATGTATTTATTCATGAGTGGCCAAAGTAGGATTGGCTTTCTGTCAAAAACTGTCAAGCAAAAATAGAATTCCTTCTGGGTAGTTGTCTTGAGGATTCCTCCTGCTGCCTCGAAGACTTATGTGGAAAGATTTATGAATGTATTATGGGCCAGGAGGTAGAACACAGGACTAGAAACGGGAAGAACTATTTTCTACTAACACTTCTGACCTTAATTATTTTATGATCTTTGACGTGTCATTATGACTTCTTTTAATTTCCTATTGCTAAGCCTTTCTCCTTCTGCAAATTTGCAACAGCAAAGGAAGGAGAGGGGACTTAAGAACTCTATACCCCAGTAGCACAATTTCCAATGACATTACAAGAATGCCTTCATAGCTTTACAATCTCCTACAAACTTTATCAAACCTCTTGTCAGTGGAAGTATCTCTCAGTATGCAGATTTGTAATTAATTAAAAAATGAAATCTAATAATTCTACAGACATTAGTGTAATATTATTACTGTTATTACCACTGGTAATAATATTAATGATGATAATAATAATAATAATAATAACAACAACAACAACAACAACAACAATAATAATGTTGTTATATAACTTTTGATAGAAAAACTTCCTAACTGTACATTAGCATTTCAGACGACAAGTTCACATAACTGAGGGATATTCTGGCTGACTATGTCTTATTTTTGTTAGAGAAAACCAGGCTGTAAAAGGGCTGTAATACATTCTTACAGGTCCTTAATCTAAACAATGGGGTGATGAGGAACACCAGCATTTTTATTTTGGTATCAAGTTATTCTTTTTCAGAATGTGGAAAATGCGTAGACTATACATATTTTTGTTCTTGAGAAGTATACTGAAAGATGGATGCATAAGAAAGATCATGCATATTCCCTTTCAGTTAGTTGCATGCGCCTGCAAAACACTTGTGTTCAGAACAATCAGATTATAGATTAATATGTCCATGAAAAATTCATGCTTTGACTTTTCCTTTAAACATTATGCTTATTGATTTTTAAATGTCACGAAAAGGACATGTAATTATTTAGCACAGAAAGAAAACAGGTTTAGATCTTCCAATAAACAGAAGAGACAGAACACTCATAATAAGAAATGGCAGTCCCAGACCTTATTTGATAATTTACGGAAAAGGAAATAGAAAGAAAATAATAACAACTTAATAGTTATAAAATACAACAAGGAAGGTAATGCAAAATATTTTCTGCACTTATGTGAGAGGCTTTTTCAATGCATTCCTGTAAGCCACATTTTTTAGAATCATAGAACAATCAGGTTGGAAGAGACCCACTGGATCATTGAGTCCAACCATTCCTATCAGACACTAAACCATGCCCCTCAGGACCTTGTCCACCAATGCCTTAAACAACTACAGGGAAGGTGAATCAACCACCTCCATGGGCAGCCTGTTACAATGCCCAATGATCCTTTCTGTGAAAAATTATTTCCTAATGTACAGCCTAATTCTCCCCTGATAGAGCTTGAGACCATTCCCTCTCATCCTGTCCCCTGTCACTTGGGAGAAGAGGCCAGCTCCTTCCTCTCTACAACCTCCTTCCAGGTAGTTGTAGAAAGCAATGAGGTCTCCTCTCAGCCTCCTCTTTTCCAGGCTTAACAACCCCAGCTCTCTCAGCTGTTCCTCATAAGGCCTGTTCTCCAGCCCCTTCACCAGCTTTTTTGCTCTTCTCTGGACTCACTCCAGAGCCTCAACATCCTTCTTGTACTTTGTGCTTCTTTTCATTAAAGCCAGTATTAATTAATTTTTCACAGTAAAATATTTGCAAATGGAAAATACAAGGTTATGTCTATGAAAACAACCTGAAATCTGAATTTCCTTTTGCATGTTTTAGGATTTGCAGTAAAACTGCTTGGATGTTTATCCAGTTAGGAAATAAGAGCAATACGATGTGCCTTTGCTGCTCAAGGCATCCAACACATTCTTCCATAAAAACAGTTCATATTCAGTCTATAAAGCTACCAACTTTTTAAAAAAGCTATTTTAATTCTGAATATTGAATAAATTTGAAAGAACTGTAATCTGCTCACAGATATGCCATAAGAAAAGGGTTTGGATAAATTATTCATAAAAAGCCATTCACTCATCTATGTTCTAAACAATATCCAGTGTTCCTGGAGGTGTTTATGTAACAGAAAAATGTGTAAATATGGATATGAGAGTGGACTGCTCTACGTTATGCTTGAGAAAAGTAAGTATCTTCATGCTTTAATCTGTAACCCGCAACTTAAAAACAGTTGAGTAAAATAGCTTATACAATACATTTCCAGATTTTATTTTTACACTATTAGTCCATAAATCAGTTGTGTAGGGAGCAGTTCAGCAGCTATGCGCATGATTTGGTAGTGATTATTTGTCATGACTCTTGGTATAGTTAAAATGTACCAACAAAGATTCAAAATGAAGATCACCTGTTCCACAACTTTCCCCAGCACCGAGGTCAGACTGTCATGAGCTCATATGATATGGATATGAGTGGATGGTAGGTTTAAATCAGATGTCGGAAAAAACCCAAATAGAATTGTAGTGATGAAGTATCCTGGAAAACTAATCTAATTTCTGTTTCTTAGTACAACTGATGATTTTTTTGTTTAAAGTTAAATTGTCTAAAATACTTATTGTTTTTTAAGGTAATCAGCAGGAAGATTATCATATTCTGGAAGTAGACAGGGCACCTTGAGCCACCACTACCTGTTCTTAAATTCATTGGGAAGGAGATTGAAAGCTTAGAGAAACTGCAAGGAAAATAGTATTTCTTTCTGCATTAGATTATTTTGTCAGAGAGGATTCATCTCACTAGATAAGTGTGTGCTGAACAGATATGTAATGCCTGGCTTTCTCAGGGTCTTCCAGTCTTCAATCCATTCAGATCTTATCATCATTCTGACTTGGATAATGCTCCTACTTCAAGTTTTGCATTTTTCCTTTTCAGAGAAAAATATCACAGAAACAGTCTGATCAAGATTTCTTGGGGTTTTTTTCTACTGTTTCAAGTGTTATTAATGTTTCTTCACGAATTTGTATTTTGAAAAGCTTTGTTTTTCTATTGTCATGCTGGAGTTCTCCTTTTCTGGGAAATAAGATGAATCTATGTTTGCTGTTTTCTATGCATCACTGTCCTCTGTGATCACTAAAGAAATTCCACAAGGGTGCAGTTGAGGTTGAACTGTCAAAATGGTTTTACACACGAGAACATAGATTAATCCTTTTCTGAAAAGGAAAACAAGCAAGTCAGTAGAATATTTCACTAAGAATTAGTTATCAAAGTACTTAAATTTTCCTTGTAGATTTTATTAATTTGCCATTAAAGATGTTTTTCATTCAAGTCTTTGAACTTGGGCTCTAACAACTGAATTCCTTCAAAGTCATTCTTACTTTCCATTGCTGACTGATAGTTCTTTAGAAGTATTCTGTCATAAACAGTTTGTTAGAAAAGTGAATCTTGAATGCATCTGTGGCAGCCTTTCATTTTTATTTTTTAAGGGTCTTTGGTTTTTTTGCCAGAATCCAGTCCAGAGTTAAAGAACTATGACTGGTGCTTAAAATCTGAGAGATGGGGGGCTTGATGCGTGCCTGTTAGATGTATTAAAGCAATCCGAATACCTGCAGCCAGATGAGAAAGGATGCCGTCCTGATACCATCTCATTGATATACCATCCAATATATTAGTCTTCACAAAAAATGTACTATTTCCATGTAAATACATGTAGATAAAATTCTCCCTCAGCATTTTTTTAAAATAAAGAATAGATACAGAGATTCTTCTTGAGCATTTTTTAAAAATAAAGAATAGATGCAGAAAAGCAAAAATAAAATATGATTAATCTTGCATTTCATGTTTTGTAATGCACAGTAGTTTTGTGGTGCTGTCAGGATGGGTGATTGGGAGGCTATAGTACATGAATTTTAAGTGCATTAACTTCTGTTTTTCATGTGCAGTGGCCTGTCCAAGAAAGCAAAAACTTTTTTTAGTAACAAACAGAAAAGATGATGCTGACTTCATGACAGCAGAAATCTACAATGCCTTCCCCTGACACAGCGTTATTCCATTTCCTTGTGTCCTATCTCTGGTCACCACAAAGTGAAGATCAGCAGGTCATTCTTCTCTGCCTCTTTGAGAAAGCTGTAGATTGCACCCTCAGCCTTCTTTTCTCTAAAGTGAACAAGCCAAGTGACATCAGCCACTTCTCTTCTCTTGTCTTGCCCTTGAAGCCTTTCACCATCTTGGTAACCCTAGTCTGGACACACTCTAGCAGTTATGTCCTTCATATATTGCAGCACACAAACCAGCACACAGCAGTCAAGGTGGGGCCGCACCAATGAAGTGTAGGGTGGGACAATCACCTCCCTCGACAGGTGTGCTGCATCTGATGCACCCCAGGACACACAGTTGGCCTTTTTGGCTGCAAGGGCACACTGTCAACTCATATGCAACTTGCCATCAACCTGAACACCCAGATTTCTTTCCACAGGGCTTCTTTCCAGATTCTTATCCCCCAAATTCTATGTACCAGATGCTGGAGAGCAACTTCTTGTACAATCACAAGCTGTTCCTTTCCAAAAGCAATATATGATGTGTATTAGGGTATTGGATGAATTGATCTTGTATCCAAATTATTGGCCCTTTAAAGAGCAGCCAGATGTTCTTACTTTTTTCTTCTTTAGAACTGTTTGCAGTGAGATAATTATTACCTCACCGAGGATTTTTTTCCTTTTTTCCTTTTTTCTTTTTTTTCTCTTTTTAAAAAAATTAAATACATTCTTTTCCTTTGTGAATGGATTGACTGGATCTTTTTTTAATTATAAGACAGAGGAAAGTAGCAAGGGAAAGTATAGTTCATGTACGGCATTGGAGAAATTGTAGTAGAAAAAGGTTGCAAATTTCACGCATATGCTCAAATTAGAAGTGAACCTATAAATTTGAAATAATATTAATTTTCTGTAGCTATTACATAGATAAACTGATAAGAAGTCCATGACCCTTCTCGGACTTGAGGCTGACTGGCATAAGATGTGCAAGTTGCATCCTGTTAATCTCTCTTGGAACTTCAGAAGAGCCTAGTGGAAATATATTGGAGGTTACACTGATTTGCAGACTGCCTGACAATTCTTTGAAAGAGCGTGGTGTGGGCCAAAACTCAGTAAGACACAATTGTAACAAGTCAGTATTAAGACAACCAAATGTTAGAGCCCAGAAATGTTCCTTTTAGCTGTTACATGTACCCTGTATAGTATGATTTTCTAGCCTGACATCAGCTGAGGAAGATACGGACTTCATTAACTAGTTGCCCGACTACCCATAAATGACTGCAGCAATGTGTTCACAGTGACCTACAGCTGATGTAACAACTGAATAATATCCCTTCCTGTTGGTAAATTATTGAACCTACGTGGGAACATTCTGCAGAGAACAAGGCCGGAATGCTGTGAGATTATTTGATACTGAACAACTTTAACAAGACCTTGAAACAGAGAGATGAAAGATAAACAGGGGCCAGCTGGGAGGAATGCAACAACTAGTTCAGTGGGAACCAGTACCAGCTGAAGGAAAAAAATTAAAGAGAACTATCAACATAGTTAATTTTAGTATAACTTGTTTTCTTAGCATGTGTAGTAGTTTAGCCAATAATATGTTAGTAATAGCTTTATGGACAGCTACCTTAACCAACAATACACTGTAGATACCCTCATGGGTGCCCAGTTATGTAACCAAAAAGGGTTTATTAAAGAAACAGTTAAGCTCAATAAATTGAACACTCACTGATCATATTGATCTCAGCATTTGATTCCATAATCTCCGGTCAACAAACCTAATATGAAAGCAGAGGGGGACAGGAAAAAGAACAGAAAACTGGGGAGTAGGTATGCATATACAACTCAGAAGTGGCATGAACATAGCCAGTCAAGGATAAGTTCACAGTGATTTCATCGCTTGGAAGTGTCATGGAACCAGATTCCCTAAAATGAGGAATATCACCTCTGGAATTGCACTATAGGAAATCTTATTTCTCAACATGAATTGAGAGCAGAGAGAAAAGAGTTGGTATTGCCAGCTTCTAAATGTCTCTTCTGCCCATGGACACTCTGTAATCAGTTATCTTCTGCAGTAAATGAAGAGTAACCTCAGTACAAATCTCCACAAATGCAAATTCTCCTTCTATTTGCTTTCCTACACGGTCTAATTAAACCTATTACATCTCCTCACAAGCCTTGCTTCTGTTAGTAATTTTGAGTATCACAGAATCATTTAAGTTTAAAGGGATCTCTTGAGATCATCAGGTCCAACCCCTGCTCAGTCAGGGTCTGCTGAAGCAGGCTGCCCAGGACCCTTTCCAGTCAGGTTTTTAATATCTCCACAGAGCAAGTCTTCACAGCCTCTTTGTGCTAATGTTTGACTACCCTCACAGTAAAAGCAAACAAGCAAAGAAGATTGTTTTCTTTTGTTCAGATGAAATGTAACTTTTAGTTGGGTTTTTTTTTTCTCCATTGTCTCTCGTTCTGTCAATGGGCACTGGTTTCCTCTTCTTCATTCCCTCACACCAAGTATTTATACACATGGATATGTTCCCCCCGAGCCTTTTCTTTTTCAGACTGAGTCTTTATAGATAAAGAAGTAATTGAAAGGGTCTAGAAATTAAATAAATTATTCCATTCCCAACTGGAACTAAACTTTTCCAGGAGGGATTTAGACAGTACTAAGTAGGAATTGGGGGTTTTAGCTGGTTTCATAGCACTTCTATTTTTTTTGTCCCTTTTCCCCCCCTTTTGTTTATATTTTTCTAATGGGGACTTCCTTGCTTGGATTTTTCCTTTGAGTCACAGATGTTAACTGTACCTATTATTTAAAAATCACATTGTGTTTCTAACCTAAGGATTTTTTTTTCCATTCCTTTTTCATATCTTCACCAGCACCTTTTTTTTTCCTGTAGAAAACATCCATGTCCTGGGAGTCTTATGAACACCACCTTTTAGAAGGAAGACCTGATGTTTTTCTTGTAGCTGTTAAAAAATGTGGCCACCATTAGCAATAACTCTGGTAAAGTATAAATAAAAAGTCATTTGCAGTAGTTTTATTTCTAAATGTTAAAAGCATGCAGCAGTTCATAAATCATTAATGATGAGCTTCTAATTATACACAAGAATCACAGTGGGATCCACCTAATACCAAAAATTTACATATTCATGAATACACCCATACTTATGCATGGAAGAATATATAATAGAGCAGAAATCAAATAACTGTCTTCATTTTCCCCATACTGCTATTTGGGTGAATTGCCTCCTTTCCTAATACTCACTTCCAGGTATGAACCTATGATACATACTCTCATTTCTAACAGTTTTCTTTGGAATTAGATTTTATACTGTAGAGAACTTCAGCTTATCTGAAAGGATGTGTGTAGTCTGCACTATTTGGGGTAATGAATACGTCATATAATTGGTGTCTACTCCATTTCTACTTGCTGACATGAATTTTGAGTTTGAAATATTACTGTCATATGTTTAGTCTAAACCAATGGACTTTTATCTAAATTTTCTGTGATGTAACTTGGCATGAATGTTTTAAAAAAATCTGCTCTTTTTTTCAGTGGATATTTACAGTTGTCTGGAACTGAGCAAGTTTTTTTCAGACAGTGTAGGTACTTCAATAGATCAGGTGTAAGGGATGACTTGGAAATGCAAGTGGTAAGGATTGGAGGGAAGAAGATGGGCTTTATTTATCATGTGTTTACAGAACCTCACCTTTCAGGCCCTGGAAAACAGCAGCTTATAAGCAACTAGCCTTCTTTCCCAGCCCTGAAAGAATCTAACGCGAGAGTTTCTTTTTTAACTCTAACTCGTGCTAAACATAAAGCTAAACCATTGCTTATGTTTATTACAGGTTCCCAGCCCTGGAGACTTGGAGGGGTTTTTGGTTTTATGCCTCTTTGTGGTATTTAGGTCTGATGTGGCTATTCACCTGCAAGATTTCTTTCATATGACTCACTTCTTACCTCCCAATTATTTCCACTTTTTTTCACTGGATACATTAATTGAAAAAGATGTGCTGGCTCCTGATACCCTATACCCTAAAGAAGGACAGACCACTTCAGAACAAGCCACAGTCTCTGCTTGGGGCTTGTCACTGCTGCAATTCAGACACCAGTGATAGTTATTTTAATTGAATGTGTCTATGACTAATTATGTATATTTCCACAGAAGCTGTTATTCAAGCATCCCTAAGTAGTTTTTGCAATTAAGAGTTATTTAAATCCATATTAATTCTGTTCGGTATATAATGATAATAAAAAAATCACCATATCTAGCACTGAGCAATCTCTGTTGTAGAATGTAATATCTTTTTAAAAATTACTTGCCAAGGAATTCAGAGTGTCGGTTCTATTCCCACCTGCTCCCCACCTATCACCACAAACTGTAAACCTGTGTCTCCCTCATATATGTCTCATAGTCACATGGACTCCTTACTGCTCCACTAGCCAGATGCCGTTGGTCAGAGAATAGAGAACTCCTCATGGCACTATCCCATGTCAGCTAAACCTTTCACTTGTCATGCAACAACCAGAATTCCTAACATGACTCAGTGACACTCCAGGTGATGGGTCTGCTGAGGCACAAAATGGACAGAAAGTCTAGCAGGGTGAGAACTGCAAAGTTGGTCTGTAATAGTGGTTTGCTTAGTCCAAATTTCTGTCTTTGACAGACAGAAGTGCTGGGTGCCTTCAATCAATATGCTGTAAACTCAGTAGTTATACGGTAAATAATTTTAAAAAGATGAGAAAACAAAAGGTCTCTTCATCCCCTAAATTTTGAACTGTGCTGCTTTGTGTTCACCCTCTTCAGACTGTCACAGAAGCACCCACCCTAACAGGACCTCTACTTTTCTGGCCTATTCCAATTTATGTTTGAAATTGCAGGCAGAACCTTGCTGATTCTCTCAGCTACATTTAGCTTTGGCTAAATGACGCATGCAGAATCCACAGTGATACGTTGCTGATGTTATACCTGTCTTTTGGTACTGAAAGGCTCTGGTTCTGTCTGGAGGAGGATGGAACAAGGTCTGAAAGCAGCAAGATACTGGTTCAGCATTGGTTCATGTTCTTCATCGGAACAAAGCAAGGATATATATATTTTCTAAGGTAATTTTAAGTGTTTTTCATTATTCACGGCCCTTAAAAATTCCCATTTTATCCTAATCTAGCCTCTATTTTTTTAATTGATAAGAATCCTAGCATGCATATTCTAGATGGTAATTATTATTCAGTGCTATTGTAGATATAGTCACACAAATCAATATATTCAAAAATATATTTTAAGTTTACTTTTCATGCTATTAAATCCAAACATTTGACAGAAAATAATTAATGTAATAATATACTCTCTGGGTTACAGAAACAAGGAACTTCCTAGTGAAATTATCTAAACTAGTAAGCATAAGTGATCTGTTTTCCTGTGTTCGTGATGATGCCAGTGGAGTACAGCTGGTGATAAGACTAAGTGCATGTAATGAGACAGCACTGTTATATACCAGGCTTACCTATGGTTTTGTCCTGCTGATGCTGGGTTTTTTGCTTACATAAATTAGAACACTTTTTATAAAATACTTTTACTAAACTCTCTTTTATTAGAGCACTCTCTTCTATGTTAAGACAGAAACTTTATTTTCTAAATAAAACTATACAGATGTTTTTTAAAGGCTTCAGCTAAAAAAAAAAATAAATCATTCTTTATCCTTCTAACATATCCAAATACAGCTTTCTCATGCCTACTTCTATCCCAGTTATATTCCTGTGTATATCCTTCAGCTTACTGTCCACATCGCTGATCTCTTTGCACACCAGGGATACCTTTTAATGTGCAGAGATCTCCAGCAATGGGATATGGCACCTCAATACTACAAGGTCATTTAAAGTGTTTTCTTATCTTATTTCCTGTTTCTCTAGGGTACATTACTTTGCAGGATAATCTTTTTTTATTGGCTGAGAATATTAAGAGACTTGTTATACACCAATATTTTTTTTTTACGTAACCAGAAGTGGTTGAAGTTGAATAGCACTCATAGAGCACAAGATACCCTAAACCAGGCAAAGAAATGAGATAATAGTTGCAAGGCATATTGGTAAGGAATGGAGTTTCTAGGTTTCTTTAATGACACTTGGAAATCTCTTGTTTAAGATGCTTGCCCCTACTGCAGTGTTCGATCTCCCATTGGTTTCAACTGGTTCTGCACTGGGTTCTTAATTATTTTGAATACAAAGGATGAACTTCATCCCAGGGAAAATGCACCTCTCCCAGTGGAGCTCTGCCAACTGATAAAGAAAAAGTTCTTGCATAAAACTTTCCTTTATTTCTTTACTTTTTAAAGCTTTTGTTGATTTTTAGATGTATATTTTCTAGAAATGTAAGCCAGCAACATTATCTTACTTTCTTAAGTCAGGTCTACATTTTCCTCTTAAAAGAATGTTTTTTTGGCTGCAGGCAGGAAGAATAAGATTCTGCTTGGGATACGTATCAACAAATTGCTCAGCATCTGTGGAGTTGGTCAATATCACACGTGATCTCAAAATAGATGTAGCTTACCTGGAAGAAATGATGGATATATTTGAACGCCTCTACCATTGATGTCTTGATTTTATTTTGATATTTCTAGTCTAAAAGTCAAATTTCTGGGATTAATTTTAAGAAATTTAAAAAAATCAAAGTTTTAAAGAATGGAACATAATTCCACATTTGTGTCTTATTAAATATGGGCATTTCCTGATTGGAATTAGAATAATAATAATAACAAATTTAAAATCAAACCAAACCAAAGCAAAAAAGTTGGAAATTACCTTTGGAGGTCCAGCTCAAAGTAAGGATAAATTCAAAGTTAGACTGGACTGCTGAAGGCCTTGTACAGTTGGTTTTTTTTGAAATATTCCAAGGACAGTGATTCCATGTTCTCTCTGGGTTGTTACATTCCCAAATGAAAGTATAATGTACCTGCAAGAGCCTTACAGAGATTGTTTGTATTGACTCTTAATGGTCTACATAATTTATTTTGCATGGGGTTTTAGAAGTACATGCAGCGTTTAGTCTAATGATTCCTTCTGACATCCAGCTCTACAGTACTATGAATTTTCTATTCTTTACACTTTAAGATGTACCTAAAAATCAATTATGTATAAATGTTTTCCACTAGTAAGATAGACAATGAATATTTCATAAAAATCTTGGCCCCCAGAAGCCGATGGCAAAGATCCCATAAGTTACAGTGGGATCAGGGTTCCACTGAGGATATGCATAAAATATGGCCTCTCTCCAATTACTATAAATATGTAAATACCTTTGGCAGTATAAAAAAATGGATATTATTTACTTTTATTGCAATATTTGTACTATTTCTGACACTTCATGTAGGAAATTCCTCAAACACTCCATAAATTTATGGAACAGTTCTGGTATATGTCCAGTTGTTATTGGCTTGCAATGAAAGATGAAACATGGGACATATAATACCTTACAGTGCTGTCCTAAAGAATATATCCTTCTATTTATGCCTTGGACTTCTCCTGCTTCTGAAACTTCTTTAAGTCAAGGTATCACAGCTAGTGCATAATTACAGGCATTTTATAGGTCAGTAGCAAAACCAGTCTTTCTTGGGTTTTAAGGAGTCTTTTACTATATTTCAATCTGCTTGCAATTGGTTGAGATTTAAAAGAAACATATAGGATTTAAAGAACATGGAATATAACTGGAGGGAATGACTGAATATTCTCATAGGTGAAGAAAAATCAAGAAACATTCTCTATGAAAAGAGGAGAGAGTTAGGAAAAACGGGAGATATCTGCTCTTGAAAAAAATCGTAACATTTATGTGGAAAAGAATATGATACAATTTATGCCCATTTTTTCCACTCACTTCACCTACACTGTAAAACTGCAACTGTGCTTCCTGACATATCTGTTACTCAAACCAGACAGCATCCTTACAAACAATTTCTGGCCATCATTCAGTAGTTACAATAGGGCGGGACTTACAGAAAATTAAAGTATTACTGGCCTGTTTAAGGGGATAACTATGTATAGAAGTTGTTAGGATTTGTATGGATGTTACAGTAATTGGCTTCAGCGCAGACTCAGACTCAGAATAATGGTCCTAGGCATATTTGATTTATTAGAATAAACTTGTCCTCAGAGTACTTTTTCTAAAGCATAATATCTTAACCCTCAACTTAGGGTAAACATAAAGTTTCTGATTTCTATCCAGCTTACTTGCTGTTAGAACCTTCTCTGCATCTACATCATGACTTCCAGGGTGGAGGCACTTTTGGATCCATTCTTTGTCTATACCAACATAAAGCTTGTGCCTCAGCGTGAGCCCTAGCTCTTTTCTTTTTAGCACTGTCAGAGCAGAAGAAAAGTCGAATAAGGCACCTTGTTCCTAACATGCACAAGAGACACCTGCTTACCCAAATGACTTCAATGTATACAGGCTAGAACAAGCCGAGTTCTGGATGTTCTTTCAGTACAGGAGTAGATAAAATGTACAGGGGGGAGTATAACAGTGGTACTTTTTTTCTTCTTTTTATTTCTTTTTAAAGTACTAAATACCTATCACAACTAGAAAATTATGGAGGATGCTGGAAATTCACACTGTGTAGCTGGAGAACAGGCTATTGTTTTGTTTGAAGGATGAATTTATGGAGATTACATTTCTATTTATCAGTTTCCCCAGTCTGTAAATCTAAGAAGAATTTAATGACACATATTTACTGGCTAGAAATGAGAGACCATGTGTCTCACCTTTATTGGATTTGATAGCAGTATGGGAATGCAGAATGCAGAGTTTAATATGGATTAGATGGCATTGCTAATACCCCATCAGCCATCTTGTAGTTGTTCACTGAAGTTCTAGTTGCTTGTAGCTGAGATGCTCAACCATAATATCTTTGCAAGTGCTCAGATGAAGACTGCATTCTCTGACACATGTGTTTATGCCCTCTGATTACATGTAATTCTTCTTCATTTTTAACACATCCCACAGCTCTCCAGACTTTTGTATGATTTTCATGGAGAGCAAGGATTGTTGGAGTATTTGTGTTAAAGTGCATGCCTCAGTGGAGAAGAATTCTCCAAGACAAAGTATATTATTTTAGCAAGTGTAACGGTTCTGAAAACTCCAGGAAGACCACACAAAGTAGCATGACTGCAGATATTTAGTTAATTTCCTGGCTATAGAAATAGTGTTCAGGACACCACTTGATATATATTGGGAGGGTCTTGCAGAAGATGCTGTCATTGTCCCTTGTAATGTAAACTTTGCAAGTGATTTGCAATGTCTTCAGTCTGGCAGTTGGTACAAAAGTTTCACTTTCCAGAGAAAAAAAAATATTATTCCATAAACTTTCTTAGCCATTAGGATCTCCGAGTCCCCTTTCTATTTTCTAATACTTAAATATACTTCTTTACTAATTAGAGAATTTGTCTGACATTAGTGAAAGCTGAAAAACTTTTGAATACATAAAAGTCTATGACCAAAGCTCTTGCATAGGAGCAGGAGAAAAAAGAGATTGCCTTACTTTATCTACTAAATATTAGAAGATTTAACCTGACCTGTTACAAATGAATTTAGATTCTGCTTTTGTAAGGAAAACAAAGTATGTCCAGAGAAGAGCAAAAAAAGCTGGTGAAGGGGCTGGAGAACAAGTCTTTTGGGGAGTGGCTGAGGGAGCTGGGGTTGTTTAGCCTGGAGAAGAGGAGGCTGAGAGGAGACCTCATTGCTCTCTACAACTACCTGAAAGGAGGTTATAGAGAGGAGGGTGCTGGCCTCTTCTCCCAAGTGACAGGGGACAGGACGAGAGGGAATGGCCTCAAGCTCCGCCAGGGGAGGTTCAGGCTGGACATCATAAAAAATGTTTTCATGAAATGGGTCATTCGGCACTGGCAGAGTCTGCCCAGGGAGGTGGTTGAGTCACCATCCCTGGAGGTGTTTAAAAGACAAGTGGATGAGGTACTGAGAGGCATGGTTTAGTGGTTAATAGGAATGATTCGACTTGATGATCCTGTGGGTCTTTTCCAACCTAGTGATTCTGTGAAATGTTGTGACTTTTCTTTCCATAGGAAAGTGGAATCATGATATATGGACTCAGCACCTGATTACCACTTCCTCACTGTGCCTTGGATGGCAATCACTTAAAACAAAATGTGATGTTAACAAAAATTAAAAAACATGAGGCAACAATTTAGTCCCTTATGAGAGAGGTTTTTGAAATGAATTTCAATGTGCATCCTCTGCAGTCTGATTTTTAATTTGTGTATTTTCTTAAGCACATAATAGCATAGACATCCCACTGTAAGACTGGCACCATTCATAAGTTGAGGGAATGAAAATTTAGGTTTTTTTTATTAATTCGTGCAGGGGCAGCCCATGTCTGGTATGCACAATCTACATTTACCAGTTTGTATTTAAAAGTTGAAAAAGAAATACATTCATTCTTTATTGCTACAGTTGCTTTAAATTAAAATAGTGAAGAAATACAATGTTAGGTAACACAAAGCTTCTTTTATTTCTCTTAAACAAAAAGCTTTATGAACATGATGATGTATTTTGTAAACATAATACATTTTATCTAGCAAATCAGTGAGAAAACATAGCCCCAAGGCTCAACTCTGTGGTGTCTTTCTGAAATGATACTACAACAGTTGTGCTAAAACTATCATAAAAGTAAGGAGAAAAAAACTTGTAATGAGTGCTTGCAACGTTTAATATTAATTGAACCATGTTTCTTCAAATCAGCATTTTGGTAAATACAGAACAAAAGGCACAACATTTTTTAAATACAAATTAGAGATAGAGATTTAAAGGTCAGATGTAACACTGCTGAATAGCTCTCTCTCCATTGATTTTACAATGTGTTAAGAAGAAAGGATCTAGCCTGCTTGTGACATGGAGAAACAGTGTCGGTTTGACTGTCTTTGTGAAAGTCTGAAGGAACAACAGAACAAACCATTGAATGAGAAGACATGAGTCCTACAAAGGCAAAGATCTGAGCAAACGTTCGAGGTCCAAACCGACATAGGAACAACATCACTGCAAGCTCATCAATGGAAATTGCAGATTCCAGCCTCTATTGATTTTCCATCCTGAGCTCTGCCAGATGTAATGTCAGTGTCCGTCAAATACTGGTGCTCTGGAAGAACAGCAGTCTGTGTGTGAGGTGTTCCAAGGCTGGCAATCTCACCAGGAGGCACGTGAAAAAAGTTGAAGAAGGCAGTGAAGGTAGTGGAAAACTACTGTTCTAGTTTCTCTTGTTAGTAAACACTAGTGCTATCAATCACTAATGGTAAGGAAATTGCAGTCAATACTTGTGAAATGTATTCCTATGCCTTGTGAAAGCAAGAGTAGGACCTGAACTACATATTGTCTTAGTGATCATCATGCAGTCATCTTCAGGGAAAAGTTGAAGACAAAACTCCTTAAAGGTGTTCAAGCCAGCAAGTCTTCTACTTGATCTGAGGTTAGAAGGCTGTTTAGCACAAATATTTTGAAAAGCTTATTAAAAGGACTAGTCTAGGAGTACAGTTATGTTCAATTTATCTTCTGTTTTCAGAAAGCATTTCAGACATAGTATACAGTAACGTAAAAAAAAAATCAGAAAAAACTGCCTATTTTTCAGACTCTGTTTTGATAAATCTCTTTTTTTTTGTGACCAAAGCAGTTACAAATATTTCACAGTTTTAAATCCTGGTAACGGTTTCTTTGAAACTGAGTTTCTTTGAAATTCAGTTTACTGCTGAGAATTGAGTCTACCAGCAACAGGTAAACATTGAAGGGAGGTTTGGAATTGTGGCAGTTGAAAATTTTCTGAAATGCATGTTAAATAAGTCAAGGCTGAACAGTAGCACTAGTATTTGCGTTGCTAGAGTTAGGTTATATTTATCTTCCATTAAAACTATTAGCTATAAAATACAACTCAGACCTCAATTTTGCCAAATAAAGTTCAAGCACAAAAGAGTGACTCAGTTTGACTGTAATTTGAAATAAACCTGTTACTTTTGTTTTGTCTCAAAGTAATTATGAAGGGCATTTTAAGACATGATTTATCCTGTTTCAAAACCGTCAGAAAATATTTTTTACTCCTATGAATAGCCTCATTCAATAGAATGAATTTTACATAGAATCTCTTGTCATGACAATGTCTTGTCCAATTGTGACAATACTTTTGCATGTTGTAGTTTCCCTAAAGTCCTCTAACCAGTTTGAATTTTGCCTCCAATCAATTTTTAATGATTCTTTGAAATCTGAACTGACAAACTACAGGATTGTGGGTATGATTGCAGAGCAGAAACATAGTGAAAATAACCATGATATTAATATACATTTATGTAAAATTACAAAGGGGGTGGGGTGGGAGAAGGGATGTCTTTAATTATTCAAAAGAAAAAATAATCAAGGGTCAGAAAAAATATATTGCCTGATGAAAATGAGTTAAAAGAAGTGAGAAAAAAAAAGGAAAGAAATTTTTAAGTGACTGCTGAAGGGAAAATATGCTGTCATGAAACTTTATTAGGATATGCAATATTTTTAAAGGAGAAAAAGTTGAAGTCTTCTCATTTGAGATGTGTAATGTTTCAAGTGCCAAAACCCTAAAAATTATACTGTAGAGAACAGTTGTGAACAGGTAGAGATAGACAAAATTATCTAAGAAATAATTTGTTTTCCTGATTTCTATGATCCTATGAAAACATTTATTTAGTATTAGAGTATCTTTCAGTATGAAAATGTAATAACAAGACAAGCTGTTCCCTTTCTCCTGTGAAAAGTGTAGGAGATGGCAGGAGAATGGAGAACTGGATAATATAAAAGGAGAAATGGCTGGACTAGTTATAGATATAAAAATAGCAGTCAGATTTGAATCTGCATGTATTATAGTGACAGGTACCACATATGAGAGAGATATGTTGCAATGTCACATCAGGAAGCTATCCTACTCTCAACACTGAGGAATAATAATCTCAAAGTTGCTCTGATATTTCTTAACCAAGCTTCCTCCTGCTATGAGCACAAGAAGAAAGAAAACATAACAAATTTATGAACAAAATCCATGATACCTAAACAGGAGAAAACAGGCTTAATAGCATAAGAAAAGTCTCTCTTGTGTTTTTTTCAATTCCAGTTTTCCCCAAAGTATAGTACAGAAAATGACTGGTTGCATTTGTTACCAGAGGGGAGAAATCTCTGAAAAATTACAAGGAGAGTTCCAACATAGAAGGTTTTATGCTAGTAAATCTGAAAATATCCCCACCTAGATACGTGTAGGATCCATTAGCATGCCATTATTCTGTCAAATCTTTTTGAACATCTTTTAATAAACCCCAGATGGAATAGACTGACTGTCTTTCAGCATCATCTTTCCCCTCTTTTCCTGCAGAACACAAAAGTGACCAAATAAACCAGCACATGCTGGTCAACTGAATTATCATACATAGATTTTTGACTGTGGTGATGCTTTGGGTAGCTGGAAGCTGCAGGCTCGAGTCTAAGGTGGAAATAGTAGGACAGACAACTACTCCAAAATTTCTTTGTAATGATTCCCTTCACACAGTACTCCAATGGAAAGCTTGAACTGCACTGTGTTTCTGACAAGTATCTATTCAATGTCACATATAGCATTGTATACTTGGAATTACCTCATGCTGCTTATATTTCACATCCCATTTGAATGGAGAAAGAATAATAAATAAATAAACAACCAACCAAACAAATAAATAAACAACATTGTGCTGGCAAAGCATGATTCAATTAATATTTCAAAATAATCTAACCTATATAAATGAGTAATCTGATAGTTGTGTTACAGGTAAAAAGACCAGGTAACAGAGGAGCAGTTTAAAAAATATGTATAGACCTGAAAATACTGATGTATGGAGGGTTTCAAAATAATTTAGATGTTTCATTACGCTTAGAGTGCAGTTAAAATCCTGCAATTAAGAATCTGACTCTTAATTAAAAATCTGACTCAAAAATATGAAGTAAATTAGTGCATCCTACCTTACAATTTGAATTGGTGGTCAAAATGAAAAAAAGTACACACAAAACTCATTGTCTAATCTTACAGTGATATCCTGGCTTCTCCGAAATCCAGTGTAAAATATCCATTTGCTTCTGTTTTGTCCATAAACTTAGAAGAGTTTTAATATTTTATTCAGCTGAGCTGAGTCAGGTTATCAAGGTTTTAAATGTCATGCCAGCATCTTTCAAAGAAACTAGATGCCAGCGCTAGCTAGACAACTTGCATAAAGGAGCAGAAGAGCACTTCAGTTCTAAATAAAGTGAGACCAATTTAGAAAAGCTTGAGGAATAGCTGGCCTCACCTGATCAATTTTATAAAGAAATTTTGGAAGATCGTTGAAAACCAGGAAAAAAGCCAATGGGACAAATCAGGAGAGAGAGGTCAAGAATAGCCTTGTGAATGCTGGATAAGTGTCAGAAAAGAGGAAGAATGGAGGCTGAGAATGGAACCACTGCCTTTGAAATGGCATTTAATAATAATTGTAATGGTTTCGCTGTTTAAACTTACATTTGGCTTCAACTTGAAATGCAAGCTGTTAGCTTGATTGCAGATTTTTTATGTTAAAATATCTGATCCTAGGTTAATTTTAAAACCCAGAATAATCATTTCTGTATAAAAAAAAGAAGTCAGCTAGAAAGAAAAAGATATTACATAAAAATGAAAAGCAGATTGTAGATATTTCTGTGAGCACATTTGGGTTTTTTATTTGCTGCTGTCTTTGAGAATATTTAGGTTTTGGTGAAGTAATTTGCATTTTGAAAAAAAAATTACTGCATCTGGGTGTTGGTTACAATATCAAAATCTCTCCACCTGATAACTGCTGACATTGGTGCACTCTAGACATTGAAACAATGTCAGATTGTCTTCTTTTCTGGGAGACTTCCACATACATTTTTTGCTGCAAAAGCAATAATATGGGAATTTTTTTAATGCCAGGTCCAGATATTTTTTAAAGTCTCTTAGTCTCTGCTTTTATGTACTATTTGCATGAAAATAAATAAAGAGAAGAATATTTAAAAATACATCAAATCAAAGTTAAAGGTAATACAGCTTTCTCTGATTATCTGGTCCTTGGGTGAAGCAGAGTGCAAGTGAATGCAAGTTTCCAAGCAAATTCATCCTACAAAGGAAGAATGCTGAAGATGGAGTAGGTTGTATTTCTATTATAGCAAATTATCTTGTACAGTTCAAGTCAGGGGGACTGCAGCAAACTCTTAGAGTGAATGTGCATGGTACAGCCAGAAGTTGAAAGAAGTATAGGCCAGTGGTAATATCATACTGTGTCTTGTGTACAACCATTAATGTGGACTAATTTTGTTCCATAGGTGGTCCTTGTGCTTTCCAGTTGGGCTATGGTACAGTAATAAGCACAAGGGATGTGTCTTAAAATTACAGTTGCTCCAAAACACCTGTTTTCTCAGTCTTGCTGGCATACCTGTATATGATTGATTGGACATTGTTCAGCTAACTTTGCTCCTCATTGTACCATAAGACAAAGCTAATTTTAGGGAGGACATTGTAGTCTAACAAATTCACAAACTACCTGTTGACATGATAAGTAACATTAGGTAAGAAAAATTGATGTTATATAGAATAAAAACCTAATGTCCATAATGAGTTATGTCTAAGACTGAAGTGTGTTTAATCTCAGATATTGTATGCGTATTCTTAGGAAGATGGAGAAAGGAGCAAGCATTTATAATACTTCTACTTAGCAGCTTTCTAGCCTTCAGTTATTTCCTCTCTGGCGATTCTTTGACTTCCATATGACTTTTCAAATGAAGGAATCCCTAAATCATTTCTTCCTATCAATACAACTAATCTTTCCTTTGGCCTATGCATTTTTTTGGCACAGTACTACATTAGGTGCAACCTAAAGAGAAAGAAAAGGGTAAAGCAAATATAGGACATGTTTTTTCCTTTCCATCAGATGTATTTCTATACACTTCCTGGCTTACCAGTGCATCATGAAATAAGTAGGTTGTGGAATACCTCTAGGAGTTTTTCAGCCCGACCTCCAACTCAGTGCTATATTAGTCCTAATGGATGGTAACAGAAATACATCCCATAAGCCAATTCCCAACTGGCATTGAAGACTCCTAGCACTGAGTAAATACTTCTAG